>MVGT01000004.1:221545-251792 GCA_002174775.1 Macleaya cordata
CTCTCTCTCTCTCTCTCTTATTTTCTTTCTTTCCTTCTTATTTTCATTCTTTTTAACATACTAACTAAAGTATATATTATATATATACATTCATATACATTCAAAACAGATTTTTTTTTTTTTGTTTTAAAAAAAAATAACATAATACTAAGGTTTTTATTTGTTTATACTCACCCCTTTCTTCTTGTTACACCTCAAAATTACTAACACTAAGGTTTCTAAACCTTGCTAATACTAGAAAAAAAATGTTATTATTGTTATTATTATATTTTTTTTTGTTAGCGGGGTCCCACATCGTCTCCCTGCAATTTCTTTGTTGAATAAACCGACATTTGATCTCTGGCACTAGTGATTAGGCCATCCTAGCTTAAAGAGATTTCGTTTTTTATGTAGTTCATTTGATTACATGAGTTCCAGTTTTTCTTATGATTGTGATGTATGCCCTCGGGCAAAACAAACATGATTGGTTTCCAATAACAATAGTATTTCTTCTACTCGTCCATTCAAACTGATTCATTGTGACATGGGGTCCATTTTCAACACCCTCCCTTAGTGATTGTCACTACTTCTTAACCATTGTGGATGATTTTTCTCGCTGCACATGGATTTACTTAATGCATACTAAGTCTGAAACATTAAAGTTTCTCAAATATTTTTTTAATTTTATTATAAATCAACACGATCTTAAAATTCATACCATTGCCACCGGCCCTCGCGATCTGTTTCTTCCAAAGTTACAAACAATTAGATCTGATAATGGGAAAGAGTTTCTTTCCAAGGACTTACAAAAATGGTTTAACGATAATGGTGTCATACATCAACAAAGTTACTTGTCCACCCTACAACAAAATGGTGTGGTGGAACACAAACATTGACATTTACTTAATATCGCTTGCTCTCTTTGCTTTCAAGCTAATCATCCCTTAAAATATTGGGGTGAATGTCTTCAAGCTGCTGTGTATCTTATTTATAAGATACCTACTCCTCTACTGGCTAACAGATCTCCTCACGAAATTCTCATTGGCTCTCCACCTGACTATCGTCATCTCAAGGTTTTTGGTTGCCTCCGTTTTGCTACGAATACAAACATCAAAAACAAATTTGATCCACGCGCAAAGCCCGGCTTTTTATTGGATATCCCTTTGGCCAAAAGGGATACACGATTCTTGATATTGAATCACGAAACAAATATGTCTCTCGTGATGTCACCTTCCATGAACATGTTTTTCCTTTTCACGACGCGCTCCCTCTCTCCTCCACCGTCGATCCTTTCTCTTTCGATAATCAACAATTCGCTGCTCTGAGATTTTTGTGGGATGATCCACTCCCCTGAAACTCTGTTTGTCCTCCTTCATCTACTTCCCCACCTGTCGTGCTACGCGATCCCAACACCACATCGTTGGCCCCATAATCTAATTATCCTATATCTTCTCATCCTATCCAAACCCCTGCACCAGCTTCACAGGGAGAATCTAACGAATCTCCTCAAAGATCTCCCTACCAAGGTCCGATCTCTCCTCCTCTAACTCAACAGATTCGTGCTCACAATCCACCTTCATACCTGAAGGATTGTTTTTGTTCAATTCAAGCTTGCACGTCCTCCTCTCCTTATCCTCTTACAAATTATCTCTCCTTTAAACAGTTCACACCTTCTCATCGGATATTTCTTACGAATGTCTTAACTAATGAGGAACTGCGAACATTTACTGAATCAATGAAATCTACCCAGTGGCGTGAGTCCATGTCAAAAGAAATTCAAGCGGCCAATAAAACATGGGATCTAGTTTCCTTACCTCCTAGCAAAACAATTGTGGGAAGTAAATGGATTTACAAGATTAAATTTCGCGTTGATGGCTCCATCGAGAACTACAAAGCTCATCTCGTTGCCGAAGGTTACACTCAGCAGGAAGGTCTTGATTATCATGATACATTTGCTCCTGTGACAAAACTCGTGACCATTAGGGTTCTTCTTTCCATTACTGTACTTCGTGGTTGGTCTCTCCACCAACTCGACGTCAACAATGCTTTCGTATAGGGTGACATTCACAAAGAAGTCTATATGCAAATCCCTCCAGGATTTAGTACACGTGGTGCCACACGTGTATGCCGCCTAAACAAATCGTTATATAGTCTAAAGCAAGCCTCTCACCAATGGTTTGCTAAGTTCTCTTCCACCCTTCTTCACGAAGGTTTTACTCAATCAAAGGCTGATTACTCCCTTTTCACCTACAAGACCAATGAGATTAAAATATTTATTTTTGTTTATGTCGATGACATCATTATCATCGAAAATAATGATGATTTCATTTCTTCTCTTAAATCGCATCTCGAGACCAGATTCTCCATTAAGAACTTGGGGCGTCTACAGTACTTTCTTGGCATCCAAAGGTATTTTTCTATGTCAATGAAAATACGTTTTGGATATTCTCCAGGATTATGGTATGATAGGTACTAAAACATCTCTATTTCCCATGGAACAACATCTCAAACTGCTTCCTGCAGGTGGTGATCCTCTTCATGATCCTAATACATATTGTCGCCTGATTGGCCTCCTCCTCTATCGGACCCTCACTCGTCCAGACATCACATACGCAGTGAACCACCTCAGTCAATTCATGCAACAACCACATAGTGCTCATTTTGATGCAGCTAGACGCGTACTTCATTACCTTAAAGGTACTATCGGCCATGGTTTATTCCTCTCTGCTTCAAGCATGTTCACTATATAGGGGTACACAGACTCTGACTGGGCCGGTTGCCCGACTACACGTTGCTCTACGATGGGTTATTTTACCATGCTAGGAGCTAGTCCCATTTCTTAGAAGTCAAAGAAACAACCTACAGTCTCACGTTCCTCGGCTGAGGCTGAATATCGAGCTTTTGCTAGCCTCAAATCTAAATTACAGTCGTTAAAGTATCTTTTTTGGACTTAGAGGTCCCAATCTCTAAACCTATCTCTGTACACTGCGATAATCAAGCTGCTATACACATTTATGAAAATCTAATTTTCCACAAATGTACAAAACACATTGAGATTGATTGTTATTTCATTCGTGAGAAACTTCTTTTGGGTCTCATCAAGCCCACTTATACACCGTCCAGTGAATAGTTTGCAGATATCTTCACCAAGCCCATAGGTGCTGATCAGTTTCGTTGAATTGTTAGCAAGCTGGGTGTACGTTCTAACGATACTCCCGCTCCACCTTGAGGGGGTATTACGACTCAAACTCTCATGCATAAGAATGCATGTTACATGCATGTATGTGCATAACTGTTATCAACATAATCAGATCAAACTACACGTGGGCTACAGTACAACAATTTATTCTACAACTTGGAAGCCAAGCATCCGTTGAAGATAAAGGTCCCAGAAGATCTCATTTACTTGTATAGATTTGATTTATCTTTTGTTATTCCTTTACTTGGTAATATCTCTTGATAAGCCTTGTATAACCTAGACCTTTCTTTTAATTGGGTAGTTTGTTTAGTAAATATGTTGTAACAACTATATATCCTTCAATACAATTCTATAGTCATACACTTGTGAGACAAAAACCAAAATCATTCTCTGAGATTTATCAGATTCCCAATGCCTTAAAACTCGATGAGATTTGGATTAGAAGATGTGACACCACGTCAACATTCAGTTAAAACGGGAGTCAAACTCAGTGTACGTGTAGCATAACTCAAAGACTTAAAACTATAAGATGATTAATTACATCCAACAATAAATAAAAAATATTTAAACCTATAATCAAGAATTAGAATGAACAAGGATCTACAATTAGAATGATAGAGCGAATTCGCCCAGGCAACAGAAGCTTGTCATCAGCAGCAACCCATAATCAATTATATTTGTCTTTTATTGTCGAAGAATATTAATTACATAATTACACCAACCATCATCAATCAAAGAATCATAAGTTTCTTTTCTTTCAGGGGCAATTTGGGGTAACTCCCCCAATTTTTGTCAATTTAACGCTCTTGCATAAAGCTTTTGCTTGATTCCCTCCTTCTCGTACTAAATTAATATTTTGCAACACTACCCCTCGACATGGATAACCCTTGCTACAATCAAATTTTACGGCCACATCTGAAGCACTTGTTCCTCTAATATTCTTGTACACCACATCTTTTACTTGTACAGCCGATTCCTACAATAAAAAAAAAATTGACCTTAGATCGTAGATTAATGAAAATCAACGGCTGTGATTGTTAGTCAGATTTGTATTAATGTAAGTTTTGAGTTTAATATATACCTGTTCATTACAAGGGTCAGTTTGATCACAGTAGTTTTGATCAATGATTATAGGATTGGTTACATTGTGCATGTAAACATTTTGAAATGTGATTTTGTTTGCATTTCCTGACCCTCCCTGCAAATAAAAACTTACAAAATTAAAAATTAAAAGAAAAGAGAATTGATACTTCAAACCACATTTTACTAATTCAGCCCACTAAGCTGTCGGAGAACCGATAATATAAATTGGCTTCTCGGTTTCTATAAAGCTGACAACACAATTATAAAATTGTTTGTCAGCTTTATAGAATGGACGAGTCATTTTATGGAATCTACATTGTTGGTTGCGCGGAAAAGAAGATTAAACAAGCTGAATTAAGAAGAGGTGGGCTGAAATATCAGCAGCCAAAGGAAATAAAATAAAATCCTGTCGGAAGAGTTTCAATCTGTCAATGTACTCAGAGCCGGATCTGAGGGAAGGCAGTGAAGGCGGTCGCCTAGGGCCCCCAAATTTTGAGGGCCCTCGAATTTTTATGTACCTTATATAGTTATATATATTCTACTAGAAAAAATTATATATATACCTATAAACCGATTTCTCGGCTGCTATTTTTGGGAAACTATACTTTTAGCAATGAGTCTAGTTCCGTGGACATTTGTTATAAAGACATTATGTTTACAATATCCCTGTGGGGCCCTGATTTTTTGTAGAAATATTCTACTAATTATTTAGATCATTCTAACCAAAATTCATATCATTTTAAAAATTTTAACCCCATAAAAAAATAGGGTGATTTTATAAGCCATATATTTTTTCAATCAGTGTAATTTTAAAATGATATGATATTTGATGAAAATGATTTACATGGTGAGAAGAACATCCCTATAAAAAATCAGCTCTTAGGTCATCTTCATATGGACCCCATACAGATGTTATGAATAACGATGTCTATATAACTATGTCCATGGAACCAGACTATTTAGAAATACCTTTAAAAGTAACTTTATAAGTTAAAATACCCCTAATTAAAAAAACCTACCAAACAACTTACTAAAACTACTATTTTTTTTTCATCTTTCACCAAAGCGTGTTTTCTTTGATAATAAAAGAACCCAAACACTAGAAAGCTAAAAATCCTCTCTATGTCATATTCGATAAAATTATGTCATCTCTATAATTTTTAAAACACTAATTTAAGAAACTTAAATTCTTATGAAGGATTGATTAAGTAGAACACACACTCATTAGAATTTAAACCACTGAGGACAAGTGATTCTCGATTATGCAAGTTTAATTGGTCATTTTGTAGCTAAAAATGCAAAAAATATAATCTTTAAGTTATTATATTTTCTCTACTTTCTTGGGTGGTTCGTTATTGTTATGAGAGTGTTTAAGGAATAATAGTAGGCGTTGGCTTTGATTTGGATATTGTAGAAGAACTTAATTATGGTTGATCCTATTGCAATGTGTTATATTATCGTAATTAATAAAAAAATATTAGGTAGTTATTTTTGTTTCAATAATAGTATATAGGGTCCCGTTTACAGGAATTCGCCTTGGCCCCAAAATCTCAGATCTGGCCGTGAGTGTATTGAAGTTGGTGTTACCTGCCAAGACTTGATCCTGACTCCATTAGTGGTTCCAGAGAGCTTTGCTGTATCTACAAATATATCTGAAACATGGGCTTCTGATTTACCAGCTCCTAAGCTTCCAATACTGAACACCAGGAAAAAAAAAAATTCTTTGAAATGAGAACAACATCTAGAAAAAGTAGAGATTAGGATTGTTTATGGTGAAATTTGTTTTAAGTTTAAAGCAGGTTAGGGTTTGAGATTAATTAGAACCTGATTCCATGACCTGGTCCACAGGTTATGTCCATGGCTTGAACATTTTGAGACCCACTTACTATTGATATACAATCATCACCTTCAATAATGATCAACAAAAATTACAAACATTAGTATTGTGATTTTACGTCGAGAAATTCGTATTTTGTCTGTTTAAAATGAAACCCAACTCTTAATTACGCTGAATTTTCTGTTTCGATTACCTGTTTTTATAACGCAGCTTATTATTTGAATTTTACGGGTTCCGGCGACATGAATCCCATCTGTGTTTGGACTTCTTTCTGGTGCAGTTATCAAAAGATTGAGAGCTTGAACATTGAAACATTGCTCAATAGATATATGTATTTGTTGTGCATCTCTGATCCTTAAGTTCTTCACACTCAAATTTTTGCAATTATAGAAGGTTAAGGCCTGATAATAAACAAAAAAAAAAAAACAAGAAGAACAAGTAAATCTAAATGTGTATAATCCTAGTAAATTAATTTTAGGACGATTATGGACATACGTACCGTTGGTGCAACTGTGCAAGGCTGCAAATCCACATAAACAAAAATTAGTAAGAATTTTAGTCCTTATTCATTACATCGAGGAGAATTTATGATCGATAAACAAGTACTTACGCGAGATTTGTCAATTTTGCATGAATTTTTCCACCAAATATCTCCTTTACCGTCGAATGTTCCACCTCCTTCAATTTTGAAATTTTGAATATTTTGGAAGAGGATCCAGTGTCTAGTGTCTTTTTTGTAATCGGCTCGATTAGCAGAAGCTTCAATGATTCCATAAACCTGATAAAAACACAAATGGTCATACAAGTTCATTAGAATGAATAAACTTTAATGGAGAATAATGCCCTTTCTTTTTTTCAGTATAGAACTAGACTTGATCTTACCTTCATTGTGAGCTCGGATTTGCAAGGGCCTGAGAATGTAATTTTTCTAAGAAGATATTTCTTGCTCTGAGGGACCAAAAGAACAGCTCCATCTGTTGATGAACAAGCTTCTTCCCAAGCCTTCTCAAATGCCTAAATGAAATCAATGTTGGTTAATTTGTTCATTTAAACCAATTTAATTAAAACCAAAATTAAAGGCAAAAAAGATGTTTTCGAATCAAACAGAAATCGAATTTCGAATTCGAATTCAAATTAAGTCTTCTTAATTTTACAACACTTTCTCAAAATATATGGGTACCTCTGTAGCATCTGTTCCATCACCTTTAGCTCCAAAATCGTTCACATTAACCACTTTAATTGAAGATGAAGGACTACCAACTTCACTAAAACTCTCAAAATTAGAGCTTTCATCAGGTTCATAGTTGAAATTAGGCTCAAAATCCCCGTCTTGGTCTTCGTCGTTGATGGTTCCAAAATATGTTGGATAGGCAGAGTTGTCATAAGCAGAGGTTTTATCAAGATAATTAGAAAGTGGGTCCTGGTTTAAACTGCTATAACAGGAGAAAGAAGAAACCAAGAGCATGAAAAGTTGGAGTAGTTGTTTTTGTAGACCCATTTTATTGCTCACTAGCTTAAATGAAATAACAGGACAAAAACAATCTTAAGATATGTAGAAGATTGTTTGAATGTTAGAGGTATGGTGCAACCATGTCATGATGAGCTTAATATTTATAGAAAAAAGGAAGGTACTTGCTGAGCTATATTTGATTACAAAGACGAAAGAGAGAGAGAGAGAGAGAGAGAGAGAGAGAGAGAGAGAGAGAGAGAGAGAGAGAAGATAGTTTACTCAATCTTTAGAGGGGGTTTGGGTCTAGACAAAGAAAAAGAAGTATGGATTGAGATAGAAGAGACTGAGAAGAAAGGAACTCTTGGCAGGTTGACTTCTTAACACATTTCTCTCTTTCCCTCTCTAACAAAAGAAATTGATCAATGTTCTTTTGGCATGTTAGTCATGCTTGTTTTCCTGCAAAAAATGCATGAACTTATTTGTCTCTCTACATGTCGTGCTTGTACAAGTAAATATATACATATACTCTTACTCGAGCGACCGCGAATGTATACTAAATTAAATGACATACTCGTATATTACAAGCGAGCGTTATACATGTATGATGTACATGTATAGTAGACATGAATGACACACACCGCGTGCACGCAACCATAACCGTTGTGACGTTTTTAAGTTCCCCACGTGGGATTTCGATGTATTATTCTATCTATTTTCTTTTGTATATGCTTATATATAATTCTGGTTTATGTCATCGGTGCAGGCGGAAAGGTTTAGGAGAATCTTGTTCGATATCTATCCATGCTGTATATTTGTAGGTATGTCTAGATGATGATGTAAAAAAAGTATGGCTTTTTTTGGCAGTGTTGGAGAGGATTTACAGTTAGCTAGGGTAAGGAGGGAGAAGGTGAGTTTATGGTAAGAGAATGGCATTTGCGTGTACTTTTTTTTGCATCACCAAAGACTTGCCGTAGTGTGTTTGGGATGAAGAGATCAGGTATGGGTTTGGTTTGAAACCAGTGATTGGTTCCCTTCAAAAAGCTTATCTTCATGACATAATGTGAGTAAGACTTTAGGGTGCTCCTTAGATTTGTTTAATAAGAAATTGTGACCTCTCTGTGTGCATCATTTCCTTTTGTGATCATAAATTTGGGTTTGGTAGTTTAGACCTTTGATCTGATAACCAACAATTTAGGGGAAGATTAGATCATCGATCCTCGACGACCAATAAGCTATGGTTTTGTGGATTGCATATTTCGGGTTACAACTCGTTTACGTTACGTGCTTGGTTATTGCATCAAAATTTGCTGCCGTGACGTTATTCGTCAACTTTTTTAAGGATTAGAGTGAGCTTTTAACTGTAATTTGCCATAGATTTGTTTGTGTTCTTAAGCTTGATTAAGACTTTATGATCCTAGCTAGCTAGATGATGCTATCTCAATTGTCATGTCCATCCGACTACTGATTAGTTTTCACAATTGAAGACTGACTTTTGTGGAGTCAATATTGGGCAAGCAAGTAAGCTATGAGTGAGGTAAAGGCCAAGTAAAGTTTTGGATTCTAATATTTGGAGCCCACTTAGAAGGCCCGACCTATTTTTATTTTTTTATAAGGAAGGATAAAATTATGTTAATTTAAGACTTTAATAAATTATTCATAGTAAGAGCATGCATGAAGAAGAAAGTATACAAAATTTATTGAAAGTAAAATAACATGAGAGATCGACTAAAAACTCATTTTTCTGAGGATATTGATGTTTGATCCTAGTTTTCTTTTATTTAAAATTTTTTTTATAGGCTTTTTATTGACTGTTTAGTCCTTTTTTTAACAAATAATAATATTTTAGTCATTTTTTGAATCTTGTATGCATCTTTTGCTTTCTATATTACCAATGTTACCCTTCTTTCTTAGTTTATAAAGGTGGGCAAAGGTGGACAGCTGGTGGAAGAGAAAGTTTGTTATTTCATAAATCAGATTTGATAAAATTTATATTTCTAGAAAGCATTCGTTCAATATCTTCAAAACTAGACCATACACTAATATTTTTAAAAAAAATATGCGAATTTCAATTTAGAATAAGAAATCTAATTTTTTGCAGTTCCTAATTTTAACTCAATAAAAATCTCAGTTCATGTTTGAACTCAATAAAAATTAAAGTTCATAAATAAAAATTTGAATTTACATATTTTGTAATATAATTTTTTTTATAAAAAAAAATATGATTAACTGGTCTCATTTCGAAGATCTCAATGAATAATTTCCAAAAATATAATTTTTATGAAAAACTAATTTGTATATTATAAGTTATGTCTTTTTTAAAAAAAAATAAAATAAAAAAGTTAGTTGGTGCTTGCGGGGCATTTTCGTCCAGCAAAATGTACATGTGTAGTTTCTTCTTTTTTTGGTCTAAACTAACATACTTTTTATTGCTAGTGCAGAACCATCATAAAACTTATCATAGGGGACTGAATCTTGTTGCCCCAAATAACATCATCCAAAATCCCCTTCGTGATCTAGTTCAGATAAACTTATTTTCCATTGATATAGTTGATGAGATGTAGATCATCATCACAAAAAATCAATCCTTGGATCATATCCTGTAGGCCTCGTGGGGCTTGGAAGTTGTAGTAGGATAATTTTCCCACTATACTGGTGGGAATCATAGCATAACTCTATAGGTTAACATACTAGTGGGAATCATAGCATAACTCTATGGGAATCATAGGATATCTCTCTTTGGCATGATGCATGGTGTTCGACGGAACCAATAGCCGACTTAATTTCAAATAATAGAAGCTCATTCGACCATCTAGCGAGGGTTAGTGATATAATTTCCAATGGTCAATGGTCTATTCCTTCGACTATAGCTGACAATTTCGTATTGGCTAATATCAACACATCTACTATTCCACCTCCTTCGTTAGGAGAGGACACTAGAGTGTGGAAAACAAGTTTGACTGGCTGCTACTTAGTCGTTAATGGAGTGGAGATTCATCGAGATAAATTCCTTAAGATTCATTGGTCAAAATGGATTTGGAGGAAATGTATCCATCCCAGCAGAAGTGCGAACATATAGAAAATACTTTCAGGGTGTTGTGCTACCGACAAGAGACTCCAAGACAGAGGTAGTAACATTACCTCTAGATGCTCTCTATGCTTAAAGAACATCGAAGACGACACTCACCTGTTTTGGATTTGCCCATTTGCTGTCAATATTTGGTCTTGGATTCATGAGTTGTTTGGATTCCAATGGAATCCCCATGTTCAAAATTTTGAAACAGTTACTGCTCATGCTACAACTAGGAGTGCTGCCATTCGCGACCTGTGGGCTTCTGCTATTACTAATGTCTTAACTGAAATTTGGCACCACCGAAACAGTTGCATCTTCAACAATATTCCAGCTTCTTCTCATCAGGTCAAAAGTAAGATATTAGCAAATTTCGTTGAATGTTCTATTCTGATGAAAAGTAATATGCATAATAGGGTAGAGGACCTCACGATTTTTAAAAACCTTCAAATCAATCCTAGGCCAGCTAAATCCACTAGGGTCTTACAATACTTTTGGAGTCTTCCTGACCTTGATCAGTTGAAAATTGGGTGTGATGGATGTTCAAGAGGTAACCCAGGTCCAAGTGGTGCAGGGGTGATTCTTTGAGATCACACATGTAATACTATTGGAGCGATGTCGGTGGGTCTGGGGATCTGTACCAACTTTGTGGCTGAGCTCTTAGCCATTATCTTTGGTTTGGAGTGGGCCTCAGATCGAGGATGGTCAAAAATATGGGTCACTTCCGATTCTCAAACTGCTATCAAATGCTTCGCAATTGACAAAGTTCCATGGTTCATTATCTCTAGATGACACAATATCAGGAAAAACTTGACTATCAAATTCTCGTCGGTTTTTAGGGAAACAAACTTTAAGGTAGATACCATGTCCAAGCGTGGAGCTACTCTTCCCCTTGGAATGAAGGAAACCTTTGATCATCGACTAAGTTTTCTAGCTGTCGAAAATCCAAACACTTGTTATTTTAGATTTTCATAACCTTTACAACAATGATTATTGCGGCTTGGGGTGCCAGCCTGGTTGGAATGGCTCGCCCGCATAGTGTTGTGGATGGTTTTTTGCTTTTGTTCTTCTACTTTGTTCGGAGCCTATCTCTAAATTTGTAATTTTATATCTGATTAATATATTCTTGCTTACCTAGCAAAAAAATACTAGTGTTAAATCAAACATAATTAAAACTTGTAGCCTAGTTGGTAGGAGATGCTTATAAGTTAATCCAGTCAACACACTGGTTGAACCAGTTTATACCCAACCCGATGTCTTGTCCGAGTCGGTCCGATTTTTAAAACATTATATTAGAGACAGCTTTGCAACTGCTTCAAAAGCATCTTGCGAGTCTCGAACACAAGTGTTTGAACTTGTAGGTCCAAACATATCCCTCCATGTCCAAAACTGCATGTTTTAACATATCCTATATTTGAACCTTTAGTTCGAACATATATAAAAGAGAGGTTATAAGAGGCAAAGAGAGATAATTGAAGAGAAAAAGTAAGAGAGATTTGAGGGAGGAAAGAGATAGAGAGAGAGAGGATACTTTAGGGGAAAGAATCGTAAGAGAGATCGGTAAAAAGGGAGAAATTTGAAACTGAGAAACAAGGAGAGATTTGTTGGGGGATAGAGCCCTATGAGAGAGAGATAGAGAGAGAAGTTGAGAAAAGAGGGGTGCTAAAAAAAAGAGAAAAGAGGTTAAGATATATGAGGAGAGAGAGGGCATAAGTGAGAGATTTGAGAAATGAAAGAGAGTTCTAGAGTGAGAGAAGAATGAAGAATGAAGAGAAAAAGTGGACATTTCACATAAAAGATATGTTTTTTTAGGCCAAACAAAGGTTAATCAAAATATATCATATTCAATCACCCCATGTTTATAACCCAAGCTCGATAACAATGTTTTATTTTTTATATTTATATTTAAAAATGAGGGTTAGTTTAATAGAAATTGGACTTTTAATCCCTCTTTTTAAATTGTTTAAGTGTTTAATCCATGCCCTATTGTTTTGCACTTTTAGTCTTTTTAAAAAAAAAATACTTTTTGTGTTTAGTGCTTATAATTATCTAAACAGGGTAAAATTCTAGTCCCTAGACTTAAAACATCTGACATTTATTTTTTTATTTTTTTTGTTTTTAAAATATTAAAGTTTCCCTACAAATCTTCCCTTCCCTGTTTCCCCTCCCACACCCTTCTTTGTTATTTGTTTTCTCTTTAAACTTATCTTCTCTCTCCCTCTTTCAAATCTTTTGTTGGAGAAAATCAGAGGTCATTAATTGTAGCATGATATCATGAGGATCTTTTTCTCTTTAGAGATCTCAGATATAGGATTGAAGCTAGATTTGAGCATCATAACTCTCTTTATCAGCTCTTTCTCTCATCTCTTTCTCTTCTCACTAGCTTGTACTGAACAACGTCCACCATTTTTTATTAATTAAAGAAGAAGAGATTTGGAGAGAAATTTATCTCACTAAATCTTCAATTACGATCAGTGTTTCTGAAGTAAAAATCCCATCCGATGAGGTCAAGATTTATAGTGGAGGATAACTTTTGTAGAAACATTGCCTTAGAGTTTCGATATTTATGCTGAAAAGAATTTCAATGAAAAAGTAGCTCTAATCTTCATATGGAAGTCATGCTTTAGAAAATTAAGAGCAGAAAACTAGAAGAGAAGTTGTAGCATTGAATTCCTTTGGTAATCAATAAATTGCTCGTGGAGCAATTGAACTTCTTGTTGTTACCCATTGATTTATCTGGACAACGCCTCCGTACAAGAGCACCATGCCCTAAAGACAACGCACGTGGCGGTGCCACAAATAAGAATGTAACCTAACAACGAAAGAGACCGTCATCACGCAGAACACTCAACCTAAGGGGGAAAAGAGAAAGGTAAAAGGATTAGAGGGCAGTTAGAGATGAACATCAGACAAGAGTACCCGAGCGCCATCACTTGAGGATGAGGCGCCCTCATAACGAACATAAGGAGCCCTCTTAGGAAGTACTCTCGCCTGCGAAAGTCAAAAGGAAGTCAAGAAAGAGAAGCGCCATTAGAGGCAAGAAGTCTGAGCAAAACTATTACACAATACTATCTTCCGTATCAATCATGAGGATCCTAGTCAGGGGACCATTCTGACAAAATGTCAGGACACCAAGGATGGCACGTGCTACACGATTGAGAGATGTAGTGAAACTTTATCTTTTCCTCAAAAATGGAAAGGAGGAAGGGATGTTAGGGCACAAACGTGGGCATGGGGATCTTCAAGGTAGAAAGGCTATAAATACCCAATGATAGGCCTCAAGAGGGGACATGACAAAATTCGGTGCTCATACTTTATCCCTCTCTTTTCTTCTTCTAGACTGAAACCTCTATTTCACCTTCATCTCTATTTACTTCACCTACCCTTGAACCCTTTGGAGAGCGACACTTCTTCAAGAATCACAGGTCAGCAAAAGTAAAGGGACCTGGTGATTCGAAGTTTCCATTCTTCGAACTCAAACTAGATTATCATCCCCCACTTCACAGTTTTCCAACCTCATCATTCCTCACTGATACAGTGCAATTATAAATTTACAACAAACTAATTTGTCTCTCTCCAATTCTTTCTCTATCTAGGTCTTCATCCTCTATTATTCTTCTTGGACCTCAGTCCCTTCTTGATCAAATCTTTGGAGGTTTCGACTCTTGTAATCATAGGCGTAGCTACATATAAGCCTAAGCGGGCAGTGGCCCCCTACCTATTGTGTCACTACTTGATTGTTAATGGATTTTTTTAATCTTTTTATACATGAAGTATAAAAGTATATAGTTTTAACCTATTGTCCCCCTTAAGTAGAGGTGTCAATTTGACCAGTGACCTACCAACCCTATCCTAACTCAAGCCGCCAGCTAAACGGATAGGGTTAAGGTTTAAATTTTTTGACCCGTTACCACTTCAACCCTATTAGGGTTAGGGTCGACTCTGACCCATTTCACAGTTTTACAAAGAAAAATACTAAACAGATAGGGCTAGGGTTTGAAAAATTGATATGTTTCATAAACTAGTTAGGGTTTGATAATATTGACCCGTTAACCTACCAATCCGCCAGGGGCCGACCCTAATCCGACCAGTTGCCACCTCTACCCTTGAGTTCAGATCCTAGCTCTATCATTACTTACTAATTTGTGAGATTCAAAAAGTTGGTGGTAAATGCATCTCAAAGACAATAACACAAACAAGAAAGGTACTTTAGTGAATAAGGAGGATGAATCTAAGAGATATTGATTCTGGCAATAGCGGCGAGGAAGATGAGAGTTATGATGATGATGGTATACCAGAGACAACAAGAATAACAACCATTTTGTCTAAGTTGGTCAACGATGATGATGGAAGATTTGTTAGAATAAATAAATGAAATGCTCGTTGGATATGAAATAATTGAGATTTTGGACTGAGAAGAAGATGAGATTGAGCCCTTCGGAGAAGAAGAGCTGAGATCGAAGAAATTTGATGAAATTTGTTAACCATAACGTTTCTCTCAGATCTAATTTTGTTTAAATTTTAGGAAATATTTGGAATCAAGGGATTAAAAACACAAAACATTTTTCCATGGATTAAACACATAATTTTTGTGTTAATCGGGATTAAAAGCCTAAAATCCCTTTGTTTAATTATTTTGATTTTTAAAAGGGTGTGCACATGACATTAGGTCAATCTCATTTGACCAAAGTCCTGGGGTATAAATTTTAAATGGTTAATTTAACTTACCCGTCCTAGAATAATTGGTTATTTGGACTTACCCCCCTCAAAGATCAGGTATTTAGCTTACCCCCTCAAACTCACGATTCTGTGATTCTGCCGTTTGAAGGCAAACGTGTATCTTCCACGCACTAAATTTTAACAAAAACACCCATCACGCTCCACTCACGTGATTCCTTTAAGTTGCTCAAATTAGTATTCCCAAACTACCCTACACATAGTTACCCAGCCCTTACAAATTAATATCTAACCCCTTGCTTTTATCCAATGTGCAACGACTAAAACCCTAAACCCAACGGTCATCTTCTTCATCAACTTTCAACCTGCAACTCTTATATAAGGGTATAGGATGGCTATTTTTTAGATAAATTGAACTCCTTCTCTGCTAATTTCTTCACTTCTTAACTCATTCATCAAGTTTCAACTGGTTGATTTGCCTCCTTCCTTTTTAGTTGAAATTTGGTTTACCCTAACCCTAAAATGGGTGCAAATGGTGCTTTCGGTAGTCGTCAAAAGGTAAACACAACTTTAAAATTTCTTCCAAAGTTGTTAACAGTTTCAGCATAAGTAAAAGGACATATTATGATGTTCAAAGCTTGCTGATTTAAATGTTGGGGGTTAATTCAATTCTTCAAATTACAGAAGGGGGTTAAGTTCAATTTCTGAATAATTTTTTTTTTATATTTTTGGCTAATTGAGTTCCTTTTCTTTCAGTTCCTTGTAAGCGTAAGCTGCCAAATTTGTAACCTTACCTCATATCATGCGGATTCTTGTCCCTTCATATATAGTGCATGCAAACGTGACAAGTGTAATGGTATTATAGGAAGATGTTAACATTGAACACTAAGAAAAATCCCGAAAAAAATAATTCTTGACGTGCCAATATTCCGGTTGCCGAAGCTTTCAATGGCAGATGAAGCTGTAACAGAGAGCATTAGTACTTGTTTAACCCCTAAACAACACATATTTGAAGGTTGTTTTGAATGTGGTGGTAGTGATCATCGGTATAATGAATGTTCTTAGGTCAGAAACCCTTGCATAAAGGATGGATGTGCGGGTATTAGAAAGTTAAACATTTCAGGAACAAAATGGAGTGATGGAGAAAATTTTTTACGTTGCAGCAAGTGTGAAGATTTCGAATGGCTCAAGGACGCTAAGAAAGAACTTAAGATTATACCTAAGTCTCCCATTACTGCAAGGATTGTCATTGAAGCAAACCAAGATCCCTTGCAAGACCTCTTGTTGTGTCCAGGCATGCCACACTCATCACACTTCTTATTTTGCCTCCTTACTGGGTAATCTTCATCTTCACCTCTAATCGGATTTTTTTTGGGCCTTCTTGGTGCACTATAGTTTGGTGGGTTCACTAGATAGTGTGGCTGCATTAAATAAGGGGGTTAAATTTGTTCACTACTTTAATTAGAGTTTTTATATACTAAATAATGGATGGTAACAGGATAATGTCAACAGTAATATACCTCATCCCAGTCCTTTTGTTGAGCAATAGGCCTTACATGGCTTGCATAATCCCTTTTATATGCAGCCACACTTTGATAGGGGCTGCAGTGCCTACAATAACAAGAAAAAAGAGCTAAAACCTTGGGATGCTCTTGATAATTAAAATATAATTGTTGAAACAATACTTACTCTGCCCAGTTGGGTCGCATGGGAGATAGGATATACACAGCATGAATACAAGGGACAACCGATATGTCCCAATCCTTGCACTCACAGCTTTGGTTACCCATATCAACTGTCCACCTATTTCTTGTCCCTGTTTGCTTAATTGTATACAGATTTTTATCAAAACCAACAAATTGTATCTCCGCAACAATGGCCTCATCTGTAAAAATATTTTATTGACTCTACGAACCACCCTATCAGCATCCTAACTTTTAGCCAACTTTTTCCTCGTATACATTGCTGCCATCATCATTAAATGGTACTCTTCAACAAAGCCAAGTAATGGTTAGTCTCTAAGATCCAAGATCCAATTGTTACAACTCTCTGAGAAATTATTGATAATGCGCTCGCATTTGGTTGTAGTGTCAAAATATGCCCTACCATGTTTCCGGTTTTCTTTCCTCTAAAAACTCACATGCTTCATTTGCCACCCTCCTTAGGGTGTCCATCCACAACTTATGATCAGATAACTTGTATGACTTTGCTGTCCCCCAAGATAGATGTTTCAAGTGGTCACCCTTGAGAGTCCGTTCAAAGTTTCTTGTATAAATGTCAGAAACAAAACCTATGAGAGTGATACGGGAATACCTGCTCCACAGCCTCCATTAAGCCTTTCTGTCTATCCGATATGAGTGTGAGCTTCTTCAAATGTAGGGTGATCTTACCTTTAATAGTGTCCAAAAACTTATACCAAGTCTCAAACTTCTCAAATCGACATATATAAATGGTTAAAAGATACAAACCATTATTCCCATCTAATGCCACAGATGACAAGCATGCACCACCATATTTTCCCTTAAAAAAACACCCATCTAAACCAATAATTGCTCTACAACCATCAACAAATCCCTGCAAGTATGAGTTGAATGCTATACACATCCCATAAAATGTCTTGTTACCTGGATATCTAGAATAGGTAGCTAGACTTTGTGGATTAGCAAGCAAGATTTGAGTACATATCTCTAGGGTAACTTGAAGAACTCTTCATAATTCCCATTCACAATCTCTAAAATCTTGCACCTAGCAGCCCAACACAATACACTTAGGTGTTATAGTCTCAATGTTGCGGGTTATCCACTCCTTAAGTTGCTTAGCCACCCACCTTGCATCAGCCATCTGATTTTTCTCATCTAGATCATGTCTACAAGTGTGCACATCATGAAGTGTTTTGGCTTTAATTGTGAAGCCATCCGGAAGTTGACTTGCAAATATCTTCCAAGGATATTGAAAAGATTTGCAAATTCTTTTCAATATGTCACCATTATTCTTCTCAAAAAAGATAACAAACCTGTTTGCAATTGCATAATTCCTCAACCACTTCCTGGCCTCAAATATGGTAGGCCATTCCATCCCCAAATACAACTTCTCTGTAGGTATTTCATCACAATCCTCTTCTCCACATTCCTTCTCATTGTATAGGTTGTCTGTATAGGCCACAAACCCCTCATAAGCATGGCACATCTCTGTCTCATCTTCATCACTTAAGTTTCTTTTGTGATACTCTACTTCCACTGGCAACTCCTCAATATTAGGTACCACTTTCTCTATGGGTGGCAAGGGATCTAGTATCTCCTCTGGCAACTCATCCACATCAGCTGGTCCCCATATCTCATCAGTCTCCAACACAAGAGGTGGTTGCTTTCTCTTTCTTCGGATTGATGCATGATTCTGACCCTTGGGAGAAGACTCTATATCAACAACCCCAACTGCCCTCCTTGCAGCTCTCTGATCTCTAAGAAAAGCAGACAAGGGAACATCGATAAGGTCGGTAATCTAACCACTGCATTATATATAACATAATAAAATTTTAAGATCTTTGTGGTTGACCGATTCTCTCACTAATATAAAAACTATACTTAATTAACTAACCACTTGAATCAAATAACTTCCTCATAACTTGATTAATGTCTGGTGTGAAACATGTAATATGACTGCCATGTTAAGAACTTCGTAATGTCAAAAATTAGTTTTGATTGAACCTGAACCAGCCAGCTGCCACCCACAACATGAAACCATTCACTATAAACAAAAGACTAGTTTATTTGAAAGGAAAATTGGACTAGAGAAAAAGTTTAGGGCAATGTTGAATTACAGTCCTCTGCATACTCTTGAAAGAATAGTAAGTTAATGGTAGTTCCAATCTATAACAATATTTCTTAATAAAACATGACACATAATATTGAATTAATGATCCGAAATGGAAAAATATATTCAACAATTTATATAGGAAAACAACAGAAGATGGTCACATATGTCTCAGTCAAACTACAAAATATTAAAAACCTGATAATATTGAAAAAAAAACTAAAGATCACAAAACTGAATCGCTTCTCCATTATTCAAGCATTACAGTAAACCAAAAACAAAATTGAAGATTCACTGTAAACCCTAAATGAAATCAACGACTTGCACACCTCAAACTCAGAAAAAACCCTACTCTGACTGTCCACAGGGTGATTTAGCAAGAAACCCTAAGAAATCTTAACAAAACAGAGTAGATTTCGAACTTTTGCACTTACAATACTTTGCCTTTGGTTCGATTTTGCTTCATTTCATCCATGGGTTAAACGTTTTCACATATGAAAAATCCAAAAAAAAAAATAGCCTTCTCTCAACTGATTTCGAGCGTAGATACTTCTCCTTTGCGTCGTCGTCAACGAAAACCCTAGAAATGGTTTCTAGGGTTTTCTTTTCTTAACTTATTTCTCTTTCTCTCTCTAAACCTAACTTAACCAGACACAAGAACGACCAAGAGTGGCTTCCTGCTTAAACACGTCTGAAGTTGCAGGGTCTATCACTTCCGATTGGAAGTAACACCCATGCTAAATTTCAAAACTGTTCGATCAATAAAATTTTCGAGGACCATTTGATTAATTTGTAAGGGTTGGGTAACTACGTGTAAGGGTAGTTTGGGAATACTAAATTTGAGCAACTTAAAGGAATCACATGAGTGGAGCATGAGGGGTGTTTTCGTCAAAATTTAGTGCGTGCGAGACACACGTGTGCCTTCAAACGGCAGAATCACTGAAACCGTGAGTTTGAGGGGGTAAGCTAAATACCTAATCTTTGAGGGGGTAGTCCGAATAACTAATTATTCTGGGGGGCTAAGTTAAATTAACCCATTTTTAAAAACCACTTATACTAAGGGCAAGTCTAGTGAGAGGAATTTAGCTTATTGATCAACAAGTTCCCTCCCATAGTGGAATATCTTAACATGTAAAAATGGATCCCTTTCCACTGGAATAAAGACCCTTAATATAGAGCTCAATAGATGGAGAGCTCAATAGATGGAGCGCCATACTCATTCATTCAACGCCTATTTTATTTTATAATTCTTATTTATTAGGAAACTTAGTTTTTATTTATTTTTATCTATTTTCTCTCCTTAAAAAAAAGCTAACCAATTTTCTCTCTCTAATGTCCAATTTTTTCACTCTCTATTTTCTCTCAATTTTTTAATTCCTTTAAAGAGATTATCCACTAGAGCAAATAAATCCCTTAACCTCTCACCAAAAGGTTTAAGGGATTCATTTTTACTTATTGCACTAGACTTGCCCAAACCATAAGAATGAAGGGAAATGGCAAATGAAAATATTTAAAAAATCCTTTACTTAAATATTCTCATAGCGCAAACAACGACTTGCCCGTTTGGTTTGCATCCCTCCCATGACTTGGGAGATCTTAGGTTTAAGACTTTTTGGTTGGTGGCCTTCTCTACGCCTTTTGATGGTAGCCTTTCTTGCACCTATTGGTGATGGCTTTCTCTGCAATCGTCCATTGGATATATCAATGTTAAGTTTGGCCCATGTACTGTGTTATATATATGCATATATGTATTTCTAAATAAAGATTTTGCGCCCTTTGGTGGTAGCTTTTCTTGCACTCATTGGCGGTAGCTTTCTGTGCAATCGTCCATCCGATATATCGTTGTTAATGACAGTTTTTGCACTTCTCATACGCTGTTACAGTGTATCTATGCCCCTTGTTAGCAATTCAGCATACAGCTAAAATTTGGGACGGTACAAGTATGAGTATTATTCGGTTCATAAGAATTGTAATACGGTCCAACATTCGGTCAAGCATTCGTCGTACGGGAAATATTCGATTTAGAGTTAGTTCGTGTTTAATACTTTTCACATGTAGAAATTCGACAGTAAAAATTCAGCAATATGCTAAGTCTTCTAGATGCTTCATGGAGTTCCGAATGTGTCAATGAATAGAGAAATTGAGAGAATTGGGGTCCTTATAGATAAAGAGAGAAAATAAATAATAGTCCTTAGGCAATTAGTTTTTTTTTTTTGTATTGAAAGTCCGATAGTAATTAAATAGAGTAGGAGTATTTTTCACCTATTTCATTCGGTAATTCGGTTAAAACGTGTTTCAAACGTTTTAGCTAAAAAATTCGTGTATAATTGATCAGGTCTCGTTTGGACGGAAGTATTAAACGGTATTCAGAAATACGTAAAAGTACGAGTATTAAACACGAATAATTCGGGTGATTGCTAACAAGGTCTATGCCATATTGTAACTAGCATTAATCTCCTCCTATAACAAAAAAAAAATATATATATTTACTATACTTAATGGGGCTGCCCCCTTAAGCCATTTGAGTTGGCTAAGGGGCGCCAGCCCCAAAATTGTATGAGAGAGAAAGAGAGAGAAGGGGGGAGTGAGAGAAAGAATTTGGGCGGCAGCGGCATGACAGCCTAGAGCTGTCACACCGTCCGTCCGTCCATTTTTTTTTTTTTTAACTTTTTTAAAATACCAACTATGTCCCCTAATAGAATTTATTTATTTACACTTCGTTTACACTTGGGAATATGGTGGCATTGAGTTGATCCAAGGGCTGATTTTTGGTAACGATGATCTACTCATCATCTAGATCAACATCAGCATATACACTGTCATCAGTGGACCCACCTGCATCTTATTTTTTTCAATAATAACGTACTACATAATTTGTCAATTCACACGCGTGTAGCTCATGTGAAGGGGCAAATTGAATTTGTCGTGCGCGAAGTGCACATGAGTTTAATGAACGCGAGTAGTGCGTTTAGATATTACGTGCAGAGCGCGTGATGGACAACTAACTCACACGCGCGAAGCGTGGGGGCTTCGGTATATATATATATTCTCACAGCATAGACGGTCGCATCTTCGTTAATAACAAACAAAAACATAAAATATACATTTTTGTGGACAATTGTCAGTTACGTGGTTAGCGAGGAGTGGATTATATGAGAGTGAGCTAGAGAGAGAAAATCAGTAGAGGTTCTGAACTAATGGCGGAGGAGGAGGAGACGAAGAACAACCAGAGCTCAACTGCTGTTAATGGCGGAGCAGCAGCAGCAGGAGGAGGAGGAGGAGGAATTGTGGTGGTGGATCCTAAGCCAAGGAAGGGAATTGCTTCTCGATTCGTTGATGTTGTGGAGAAGTTGATAGTAAAGCTCATGTACGATTCTAAACAGCCTCACCACTACTTATCTGGGAATTTCGCTCCAGTTCCTGAAGAGACTCCGCCTTGCCAGAATCTCCCTGTCAAAGGATATCTTCCGGTGCGCGATTATAAATTTTGTTTTTGTTCTCAGTCAGGATACCTTTTTTCGAGATTATTATTATATATGTTCTTGATTCTTATGAAGAAATCAAATCATAATAAAACATCTTTAATTCTTGCGAATTGTAACTGAACAATTTGATTAATCAATCATTGTTTATTAATTTGGGATGATAGGAATGCTTGAATGGGGAGTTTGTTAGGGTTGGTCCTAATCCTAAGTTCATGCCTGTGGCTGGATATCACTGGTAAAGTAAAATCCCTAGTTCTTCTATTTACCTAATTGAGTTACTGTTTTTCTGAAATGATTAATTTTGGTGGCTTATTTCTCTGTAAAGTGGGGAGTAAACTTGATTATTGTGTTTTTTCAGAATTGATATTTCAGCCCGCCTTTTTGCTGAATCAGCCCACCTTACCAGTCAGTTCCATAGCCCCAACAAATACAAAATGGCCTATGGGTTTTATATAGCTGATAGCCTGATAGCACAATCCCAAAGTTCTTTGTATTTTTTACTCTTTTACAGTAAAAAGTACTTCTGTTGCAAGTAGAAGTGCTTCTTCTTAGTGTTCCCAAACATCACCTTATAGAACTGACTGCACATTTTGTGAAATGTGTATTGTCGGGTCTAGGGAAACAACTGGTTGGTGGGCTGAGCTAGTAAAAGGGCGGGCTGAAATATCTGCTTCCTTGTTTTTGTTTTTTTGTTTTTTTTGGTTATTTTGTAATTTGTATTTATTAAGTTTGTGGGGATCCAACTCAAAACCAATTGGCTATGAGTGGTGTGACCCAGGATCATTATATATTGAGTTTGCTAGGCTCTCATATCCCATGTGGACTATTCTCAACACGCCCCCTCACGTGTGAGGTTCTTTTGAGCCTAACACGTGGAACTCTTTTCGGGTGACGTGGAGCACGTGTGGCCATTTGGCCTATCACGTGTGGGCCTGCGCTCTGATACCATATTAAGTTTATGGGTGTCCAACTCAAAACGAATTGGCAATGAGTGGTGTGACCCAGGATCATTATATATTAGGTTTGCCAGGCTCTCATATCCCATGTGGGACTATTCTCATCACGCCCCCTCACGTGTGGCGTTCTTTTGCACCTAACACGTGTAACTCTTTTTGGGTGACGGAGAGCACGTGTCACAGTGGCCGTTGAGCCTATCACGTGTGGGCCTACGCTCTGATACCATATTAAGTTCGTGGGCATCCAACTCAAAACTAATTGGCTATGAGTGGTGTGACCCATGATCATTATATATTGAGTTTGCTAGGCTCTCATATCCCATGTGGGACTATTCTCAACAGTATTGTTTCTTGAATTCATGATTATATCCATGGTGGTGGTGAAGACTAGTGCTAATCTCTCTTTCCTTCTCTATGTGCAGGTTTGATGGAGACGGGTACGTGTTTTTCTTCCTTCTTTGTTGATACTTTAGAACGCAATGTTTGTTGAACTTATTTTACTTTTACCTGAACTTACTTTACTTTTACCTATTCTATGAATCCTATGATCTTATTACAAAGAGGATCTAAGCTTTTGGCTGGCATCATAGGATCCAATATTTGTCTTGTTTTTTGTAGTATAGTAAGTAGTAACACAAACCTGGTATCTTGGCAAGAACAAGAAGAATAAAAAGAAGAGGAACTTCTCATAGAAAACATGTTTTTTTAATTCAATTCACTCTCCTCAAATGAAGCCAATTAGGTGCTTATGTAACCTAGACAGCATCTCAAAAAATTTCAAAAGGATCTTATGGGGATAAATCTCATTTCCATGATTTTGAGGAACATTGATGATCACTAGGAGATTCCTGCAACCTCTAGTCACTGCACTCTGGGTTGGGTTACATGCCAAAACTCGCTGGTGATCAAATAAGAATTAGAGCAGAATTGTAGGATTTTAGGGATGAAGAAATCACTTTCGCACTGGATTTATAGTCTTTCTGGTTTCCTGTTTGGATACTCCCTCTAGAGAGGGCTTTCTGATTGTAGGGAGATTGGATCTCAGTTTAGCCTTCTGACTTCCTGGCATGACGTGTTTTCTTCCAGTGCATCATCAACAGACAAAAGCTTTTATTCTTTATAACCGGCACATTGAATGGTAAAAGATTTCACATTATTTTTTGCTCTACATAATAATTAGGGTTTTCAAGGGCGTGGTGGTGTCTCTAGGATAAGTTACTTGTCATATTCCAATAGGTCTATATTTTGGGGTATGCACAGATTGGATTAGACGGCTGAAATATTCAAGGTAGGAAGCTAACCTAGAATATGTAACTATCTCAAAAAGTTCTTGCTGGATATCATCCTTAATTTGGAACTGTCTCTTAGTTATTTAAATATTAAGAGAAAAATATTTTGAAAGTTTCATAGCTTCAAATTTCAAGTTGCATAGTCACTCACATTACATCAAGATTTTGAATGATTTTTAGTGCTATAGGATCATCACAATTGAGAATGCCGTTCTTTACTTCCTTTAAAAAGACTTTTAGTCCCATGTAGCAATTTTCTGATAAACTTTTTAAGGTATTACTATCATCCGTGCTGTGAGAGTAAATAGAATGCATGATCTTATCTCTAGAATTCTAAATATTTAGTGGTTATTACCAGTTAATGACCTAGTTTGTTTGTGGTACATTAGTGATGCTGGACCGAAGAGTGTAACAACAATGGTATCAAAGCAACAGGGAATATAGGGTTAGGTTTTTTAGGAATCTAGGATTCAAAGATGCTGTAGGTTAGGTTAAACTTTCAGTTGGAAGGATCAAAATAGGGGGTTGAGATTTGAATTAGGTTTAGGGACTTAATGGTGTAAATAGTTTAACTTTTGAGGATGGATTAGTGTCATAATTTGGAAGTTGGAAGGTTGCACAATGATTTACATATGGAATTCAGTTGCTGTTTGAAAGATGATGACTGCTAGAGTTTAAGAACAAAGGCAAAGAAAAGAAGAAGAAGCGAAGAACTAAGCTAGAATCATACTAATTTTCCAGAATTACTTTTAGGAAGAAGGATGATGAAATCACTCGCAACAATTTGAGAAATTTCCCATTGAAGGATTCAATTCACTATGGTGTAGCTAAAATGGATCAATATTGTTCTTTGTATACCAATCCTAAATTTTTCAATTGATATTTTGATTAGGGAAGTGAAAAAAAAGTGATTAGGAGAAATCTCGAGTAAGGCCACAACTGTGCCCTTTACATAACTCTTGACCACTCCCCCCTACCCCCCACCCACCCAGCAAACAAATCAAACATGCGTATCTTCATACAGAACTCATGGATTATCTCTCTACTAAAGGACTTTGGTGAAAACATCATCAAGCTGATTGGCAGACTGAACTATGAAGTGAACAATTTGTTGTGAAATCACCAATTCGCAAATTAAATGCCAGATGAACTCAATGTGTTTCATTCACTCCTGAAACAACCTGATTATTGGGAATAAGTATTGGGGCTTGGATGTCACCATAGATGAGCATTGGCTCATAATATCAATACCAATCTCGTGAAACAATGGTTGAACCCAAAGCATCTCAATCACAGGACGAGCCATCACACGTAATCAACCTTGGCACTTAATTGAGTACAAACAGATTGTTTTTTGCTACAACGTGTAACAAGATTATCTCAGAAAGAAAAAATATATACAGTAACTAGAGGATAAACTGTCAATCTGAACTGCTACCAGCCTAATGAACTTGAGATACCAGAAATGACAAATGATAGTGAAGCTCAGGAAAGAAGGCCACAACCAGAGAAGGCTTCAAATAACGAAGAATATGACAAGCAACTTCTTAATGAGGCTGTGGAGGAGCATGTATGAACTGATGAATAACACCGACAGCAAAGAAGATATCCAGTCGTGTCACGATGAAGGCATAACTAAGTAATTACCCTGAAAGTAATGAAGAAGCCTCAAAAGCTTCATATGAAATTGTGTTCGCAAATGAGACTTCACGGGATCAATACCAGTAACCTTACCCCAGAAATAATAATATTATCAACATGTGAAATGAGCACAATAGTTCCCTGTGACGGGAAATAAAGGAAGACACAATGGTTGGAAAATGACCATTGAAACCCCAAATTAATAAGCACCAGAATAAACTTATCAAACCAGGCACAAGGAAACTGTTTGTGGCGATTGATAGCCTTCCACAAATGACAGGCTAATCCCGACTCTGTAGGTTCCTCATATCAAGGTGGCTGCTTGATTTACACTTCATCATGTAAATCATTGTGCTAAAAGGCATTTGTTTACATCTACAATCTAACTGATGTAAAGGCCAATTCTGAGATACAAAAATAGGTACGGGGAAAACAATCTTGAAGAGCTCAACCCAAAAGGTTTGACTAAAACCTTAAGCCACATGACGTGCCTTGAGATGCTCCATAGTCCCAGCGGATGATATTTCACTGCATATAACCATCTATAACCTATTGCCCATTTTCTAGTTGGAAGTGAAGTTTATTCCCACATGGAATTACGATGTAGCACATCAATCTCATCATCCATAACATGCTTCCATTCAGGTAAAGACAGCCAATTAATCAAAGGAAAGAATGTCAACAACAGACAAGGACAGGACAGGGACAAGGCAGAGGCATGACAGTGCAAGATGATGTATGCAGACAAAACTAACATGGTGATGAGAAGTAGAATAGGAAATACCTGAGAGAGATTGGCAAATGGATGGATGGATCCATCTGAGAAGAAGTGATTGGCTGCACTTGCAGAGAAGGCACAATAAGATCTGGTTTGGAACAACACTGATAAACTTGTAATTTACGTGAAGCAGAAGTGGTGTCAGGAGTCTACATTGGATCAACTTGAATAACCGCCAATGGAAAAGGCTGAGATTCCCCTTGTCTTGAAGTAATGAGGTAAGGAGAGAATGCTTGCCCACCCATCAGAAAAACCAAAAAAAAAAAAAAGTAAGGATGCTTTCCCTTCAAAAGAGGTAGATCGGAAAGATTTAAATCAACACAAACAAAATAGCGGGATTTTCACGATTATAGTGTCGATATTCTTTTTGAGTACGAGAATAACCAACAAAAACACATTTAGTAGCATGAGGCGAAAGCTAATCTTAATTGGAATCGAGGACACAAATGAAGGACACATACCCAAAGACCTTAGGGAAAGAGAAAATGGTGAAACACCAGCACAAAGAGGAGAGAAAGGTGTTTGACCACCTAAAGTCTCCGGTTGATCAAGTAACATGCAGTAAGAACAACATGAGCCTAATAGGATGTAGGAAGACACATGTGAAATATAAGAGTACATATAACGTATAAAGGATGCAAGTGCTTACGCTTGATGCTATGTCTAGCACACCCCTGTGGTGCTTATTTGATGCCCGCATAAATAAAATGATAAAAAGAGGAAAAGTCTAGATTTGTCCAAAACTGTGCCTCCACATTATATGAAACAAGTTTTGTGCACGTGCATTGCACGTATTTTTACATTGGGCTTGTTTCTTGATTATAATTGTTTTTAATTAATGTGTCATGTTGCTTATTTAATGTTATAGTGGAGTTATTTAATGCTAGATTTTTATTTAGTACCAACTATGCCCTCCATTTGATAAATAATTTACAACTTTATATATACAATTTGCTAATAGAAAAATACACAAAAGGGTGTTTTAGGAAGTTTTGGCAAAGTAAGCTTCACTCAAGTATTTGTATTATATAGTAGTATAGACAAGGAAATTTACCTTACATGCACAAACTAACAAGTCATATAGGAGTCCTAGTTTTTCATTCAAATGTGTAGCTGTTCTAGCTGGTTTGTGTTTTCACATTTAAGCCTTTTGTTGTTGTCATAGTTCTTGTGTTCGTATCAACAGGGATGCTGGTAAAGAGGTCAAATGAAAATTTTACATTTGATTAACAAGAGATAAGACGGCCAGATGGGAATTCTTACATTTGATTAGCATTAGACTCGTGAGTTTCAAGATCTTTATGTGATCATTCTGATGAGACAGTTATTGCTACCCCCATTTTGTTGGTTCACATGGAGAGGTTCTACAATTCTATTGCTATCTTTAAGTGCTAGACCAGGGAACTTTGAATTCTTCTCTACTTTTAGTGTGCTAGGAAAGGAGTGGAGATATGCTAATGTTGGTTATGAAGTATAATAAATTTATCCAAATTTATTGAGGAAAATTATTTTATACGTGATAATCTAGAAATCTAGCTTCATATGATATTGGATAATGTATTCGTTTGAAATGAGAGAAAGGAAATAGTTAAGTTTTTCGATAGTCTACAACTTGTTCAATTGAACTACATCATCATATTTAGTAGGAGAGAGGAATTAAATCATGTGAAATAGCAAAAGTTCATTACAATTTCGATGATCAAGAATTCGCTGCTGTAATTTCGATAAAATTCTGCTGTCATCTCCACCTATTATTAACATGTCGGATTTCTTCTCCCATGAGGAACTGAACCAAAACAAAAAATTCACTTTAATGAGTTACAAATTACGTTTTACTACTTGGTTATGCATTCCTGATTTATTTTCATTTTATTCACGTTTTGTTGCTTATTTGATTATAATTTGTGAGCAAGGCAACTGCTGAATTTTAATAAATTCCTTCATGTTGCAGAATGGTTCATGGTATGCGTATTAAAGATGGAAAAGCAACCTATGTTTCACGTTATGTACGGACATCTCGTCTTAAACAAGAAGAGTTTTTTGGAGGATCAAAATTCATGAAGGTAAAGATGTAAACTATTTCTACTAAGACCATGTCATGAAGTTTTTTGGAGGACCAAACTTCGTGGGTGAATAACAATTTTTATCTATATTATTAGATTCCAAATCATTTCTGTTTTATCTTATGATGTTTTTCATGAAGTATGCCACCAAACATAAATTATAGTTGCATCACTTGTTTTGAATAAGTTCCATGTACAGTAACTTTTTAGATTCACTTATTTTTTTTGGGGTTGGAACTACTGTTATGGTACTTAGTTCACTTCTATTTTAAAAGCTAAAATCAATTTAGCTTGTAATTACTTAAAAAGTTTGCATAAAAATGATGTTGTAAGAACACTATTGGGGAGGAAAATGAGTTCTGCTCAGAATTAGAAAGAAATGTGAGAAAGGAAATGTCTATTCAAAAGTCGTAGTAGAATTTTATATTCTTTCGGGATGCCCTCCTTCGGTGATTATCTAGAAACTTATGGAAGGACTGGGTTTTTGTTTTGTTTTGGGGCCTTCTAGCCATTCTCTTCCTTTGTAGTAGTAGAAATTTATAACAAACTATTGTGTTTGCTTTGATCAAAATCAAAGCATCTCCAAGGCATTTTAGCTCTATCAGGAATGCTAATGCATTATCATTATGCTCGGGTCATTCCTTGGATTTGGGGCCTAGAAAATTTTCATAGGATTGTTCCCCTTCTTTTGTTAGGCCTTTTATGCTCACTAAAATGTAGTTTTGGCTGTTGAGTTTACGTATTACCACAGAAGACATTACGCCATGCCCAGAACATGCATATTGAAGTTGACCATCGCTCTACTTGAGAAGCTCCTGGCCGGCGAAGACCGTACCCCATTTGTTTCCACACACCAACAGTTGGTTGATGTTCCTGCCAAAGCTGTTCAGTGTGTTGTGTTTGTCAGTATTATAGGGAAGCTACTACCCCACC
>MVGT01000004.1:251809-275229 GCA_002174775.1 Macleaya cordata
CTCCCTTTATTTTTTTTTTCTTTTCTTTCTATTATTATGAGTGTATCATTTGTTATCGGGTGCTTAGATCTGAAACACACAATTCATCATCGGTTTTCTCTCTCTCTCCCTTTTCCTCTTGCTCTTCCTCTCCTCTTCTCTTCTATTATCAAATGCACACACCCTAGATTTCAACTTTATTAAATTGTTGCAATTGTTCTAACTTCTAAGATACTGGAATTGTGGATGTTAAGATGGGGATAATATATCGAGGGGTTTACATGATTGAGCAACTATGAACAAGACAAGTTATATCAGCCGTTACTTAAACCATGTAAGTTGAGTAAATAACTACTGTGGTAACTGGTCAAACAGAATTTGTTTTTGCTGAACTCTAAGAGCATTCATTAGCTAGTTGATTTCTGCCTCAGTAGTTAATAGTGATTTGGAGAAAGCTAATTCATGCCTGCAAATATCACAGAAAATAGCAATACTCGTAAAAAGATTCTGACAGAGAAATCAAAGCAAATAAAATGCCAGAAAAGAACCACAGCTTTTTTTTTTTTTTTTTTTACCTATAAATTTTCCTCCAGTTGTTTGGGTTCGTATGCTCCACAGGCCACAAGGAAATTTACATTATGGACCTTGCTCTTTTCCCAGAGGGCACAGTTGTAGTGTGAACTGTTCTTTAGATCTAAGTTCATATGACTGCTATATAGCCGTTTTTCCATTCTTTGTTCAAATGTGTTGAGAATACAAGCTCATTCATAGTAGTATACTCGTTTCCGTTTCAGGAAATGTACTATCTTTACTTGTAGGACCATTATCTATCTAATGTTATTGTATGTCGGATTTATTCCCAAATCAACAGGCTCGTTTTTGGAGCAATCTTCTTCCTCATTTTGAGAGATCTGATCCTATTGCATCAGATACTTGCCTTTCAAGAAGCAGCTTCTTGTGCACTCAGAAGCTGAGCAACTCTAATTTCTTTGTATGCTCCAGTTGTGTTAACCTAAAGTATGCCTATTATTTGTTCCTCACATTTCTGCTTTGATAGCTTAAAAATATGATTTCCAAGAGTGAATTCTTCCTCAGAAAAAAAGGCCTGGCAACAAAATTGTCAGTGGACTTGTAATTCGTAATGTATGCTAACAACTTGTTTCATGGTCATCATTTATCATCTTTTCTTTCTCAAATCTCAATTACTTCTTTAATTTAGTTATATGTTGTCTGAGTGAAATGCCGGGTGGGAGAGTTACCACTGAATGCCACTGAATGTTATCTTCGAGTGTTTCAATTACTATACCTTGTTGCTTTAATGCCCTATCTTTTAAATGTCCTTACTACGATTCCCAATTGTGAGGTAAGTACTCTTGGAACGAATCTTGGAAGTTGAAACGAATAAATCTCAAGTAGCTGAAACTTGTTGTTGACTACTTTGAATATCATCTAATCATCGGACTTTGTTATGTCATATGCAGATTGGAGACCTTAAGGGACTTTTTGGATTATTTATGGTTAACATGCAAATTCTTCGAGCAAAATTGAAAGTATTGGATGTTTCATATGGAACAGGGACAGGTAGGCTTATCTCTTTTCTGCAATATAGCTGTTTATTAATGTCGGTTCTGTTTCCTTCGTAGAATATGATATGGGTTGCTGCACCTTTAGTGATCCCATTTCACCTGGAGTAGTTTTAGCCTTTTAAGTGACTTTTTATAGTTCCAAAAACATTATGATTTGATTAATTTTTATTATGATCACGATTTGAGTTTAAGTATAGTGCTGAAAGTGCATTAAATTGTTTATGACTTGTGCCAGGTAACACAGCTCTCATATATCACCATGGTAAACTTTTGGCTCTCTCAGAAGCAGATAAACCTTGTAAGTCTTCTCATGCTCCCTTTTCCTTCCGTCATAGAATGAGACACCTAAGTTTTCCATGAATAAGGACACTGTCAGTTGTATTGATTCCTATTTTGTTATTTCATGGGTGGATATCATTTATTAAGTAAAGTTTGTCACCATAAACAGAAACCAACGTATTGGTGTTTCCTTTGTTTATGTTTCTGAGTAGAAACAGCAGTTTAATGCCAATTTTTTAAGCTACGTCCTCCAGTTTACTGCTTTTGAGACCACTTCACATGAGTAATTTAAAATATCATCTCTTTTGCCTACTTTAGACGTCCTCAAAGTTTTGGAAGACGGAGATCTGCAGACCCTTGGGATGTTGGATTATGACAAGAGATTGGCACATTCCTTCACTGCTCATCCAAAGGTCGACCCGTTTACTGGTAAAACTCATACTTAAAAGGACAAAGATCATTGAGCAGTATGAAAGCATAGCTCTAAGTTGATTTGTAATAATGTTTGTTGCAGGCGAGATGTTTACCTTCGGGTATTCACACACACCACCTTATTGTACATATCGAGTCATTTCCAAGGATGGTTTCATGCATGATCCTGTCCCAATCACAATATCAGACCCTGTCATGATGCATGATTTTGCCATCACCGAAAACTATGCAATTTTCATGGATCTACCTCTGTACTTTCGACCAAAGGTACCAACTTTTGTTGTATTATTATTATTATTGTTTTGTCTTAAAATATATGGTAGGCTTAATATTGAATAGAAGTGATCACTCCATACAGCCAAAGTTCGCTTTAATAATCAAGAAACTGCTTGGTTCTTTGGTGTTTGCCCACAGACCCTTATGATATTCATTGTTATCTCCTTCTAACAGTTCTTTCTTTTGGAGAAGTGGTTGTCAACATGGTATCAGAGCAAGAGGTCGAGGTTTTGAGTCTCCAGCAGTAGAGGGGGGAGTGGTAGTGTTGTTGAGTCCTGTGTCCACTCCCTGTTATACCCACATACACATGCGATATACATTATTATGCGGCTTAAGCCTCCCTATAATAGCTCTGGGATTTGGCGTAAGTGATGTTCAACATGAACAAGGAATGATACTGCTTATAGTGGTTACTTGTCGTTCTCAAGGGTTTAAGATTTACTTGTTCTTTAATTTCTTACATAAAGGGACTTCTATTTTCATGCATCTTTCTTTTGTTATTAATTTATTATGTGTGATGTGAACTATTCGATTTTAGTTTTTTTTTTTGATAGAAGGAAACTTCTCTAGAGCTGCTCCTGCTGTTTCATGGCAGTGAAGAAGTTTGATGTTCCACCCTTGGGTAACTTATACCTCTGCATATCCCATACAGAGCGATATAGCATGCATCCATTACTCCTTTGACCTCAAGATGGCTTTTAATTGTAATCTTCCATCTCTTTGGCTAAGAAGAATTTTTAGGAGTCCTATCCTTCAGGAAGCTCAGCATTTACAAGAACTAAAATCTCCATCTACAAACTTCTTTAAGTTCATCCTCTTGGCTAACTTAAGCCACAAGGAAGAGATGGTGTTTAGGTATTAGTGGAATACAATCTCGTACAGGGCAGACTGATAATAAGCAAAACCTCATTTTGTAATTCCTAAATAAGTCATTAATAAAGGAGGGGCCCAAGTTATCCATGGAGCAAATATATCATGTTCGGTAGGGGGCACCACTGTAGAAGAATCCTATTGGATAGAGAAGAAGACCAAGCAACTGATCTCCACCCTCAAAATGTCACTACAATTTACTCCTTCAAATGCTTGGTGTATATCTCAACAATGACAAGAGAATTTAAAGATTGTTTTAGGAAATTCCTTATACATTTTCCTTGTAAATTCCACAAAAATGGCATGCAAGAAGCTTTTCTCCAAGCACACAACCGTGACATCCAAATGGAGATGTCTTTTATTCGGGATGCCAAATCTAGATGTTAACTCCTTTAAAAGAGGAATCCACAAATATGCTTTCATCTTGAGGAGCACACTTGGTGTCCAAATATTCTTGAAAGGAGAAAGGTAAGAAGGAAAGGCGAGTTTGCAATAATTTTAAAGAAGGATTTAGAAGAAAAGTAGCTCGGGAATGCAAAAATAGCTCATAAGTTGAGAAAAGAATACAACATCTAAATGAGAGTCCTTAACTGCATTGTTGATCTCTCTAACAACATAACAGAAAATAATAACCAAGAAAGATCGAAATGAGAGGTAGATACTATTGCAGGACTTGTTGATGAAACTTCCTAGTAGTTTCAACTCTAGGCCTTTGGATGTAAAAGAACCTGATATGTTTAGGCAGAGATTGTTGGTGTTAATGAAACAAGTGATGAACCGTTCTATTCTAGAACTTGTGAATGGGGTAAATCATTCACTGGACACTTCCCATTCTCAGTTGTACACAATAATCTTGGTATAGGAGTTGTAGGTGAAATAATTAATTTAAACTACATAAACACAATCGAGCAGTAGCAATTCACCTCATTGCAGACGAATGAAGGAACTTTGAGTTTCAGTTATACTACATTCTTATTTTTGTTATGCACAATTAAGTATACTACATTTAATCAACCATTGTGGGAAATGTTTTCAGTATATTGTTCTTATAGGGAGGTATCCCCCTAGCGTTCAAAGCAATCAATGGATTGTTTTTCATCAATTTAAAGTGCAATCAATGAGTCCTGTTTCAGCAATTTACAGCTTTTGGTTTGCATTTCTATTTTCAGGAAATGGTGAAGGAGAAGAAGCTAATCTTCACATTTGATGCAACAAAGAAAGCTCGCTTTGGTGTTCTTCCACGCTATGCAAAGAATGAGCTTCATATCAGATGGTTCGAACTTCCAAACTGTTTCATATTCCATAATGGTAATCCATAGTTTCTTTCTTTTTCTTTTTTGTGCATAAATTTTATAGGTGCACATGTTGTTTGTCAAGGCAGAAAGGGATGAATTTCCATGGACAAGTGCCTCTCTAAAATTCATGATAAGTATGCAAATAAGGATGTTAGCTTTAAATAAGGAGTACTGTAGCAGTCTATAAAATCTACCTGTTTTTTTTTTTTTTTCCATGACATCAGGAGCTTTGAAATCTTGTGCTTGTTTGCTGGTTCTTTAATAAGTCTAGATTGGTCTTGATCTGGTTTTTACTTGATCCAAGGTTCTGCTACAGTAATAGGTTCCATAACGAGATTTCCTGCGTAGGAGTAATTCCTTTTGTGTACAATCTCTTCTATTGCTTTTCAGGACAAGTAATTGTTCACTGTGGTTTTGTAATTAAACCTTCATGAATTGAATTTTTCTCTTTCATTCAGTGTAACGTAATGTCGTTGATTGTTTAAAGTTTCTTTTTAAAAATTATTAAGCTCTCAATGTAGTTTCTTGGTGTCTATTCTGATATTTCTGCCTTTTCACTAGCCAATGCTTGGGAGGAAGGTGATGAGGTTGTTTTGATCACTTGCCGCCTTCAGAATCCAGATCTGGACATGGTCAATGGAACTGTGAAAGAAAAACTTGAGAATTTCACAAATGAGCTGTAGGAGACTTTGACCCATATATGAATTATGTTTGAGCCAGTTTTGTTTCCCTGGGTTCTCTAACATTTCTTCTTCCTGTCAGATATGAGATGCGATTCAATATGAAAAATGGTTTAGCTTCACAGAAGAAACTGTCAGTATCTGCTGTAGATTTTCCCCGGGTTAATGAGAGTTACACTGGAAGGTAAGCTTCTATTTCTGTTGGTAATTTTGGAGAATAGGATGTGGACACCTGAACCAGAAATGTCGAGATACTTGGGAATACAAATTTTATCCTTTTTCTTATATATCTGATCAAATTTGTTTTTATATCATCAAATAGTTTTGTGTTATCCTTCTCAAGGAAATGGTTTGCAGTATGCAATACTTTTCTTTACTGAATTTCTCATCATTTGGCCAATGCGTCAGTTTGTGAAAGGTTCTATATAGTGTCTTATCTTAACTATCAAAATGTCGTCATAATATCTTTCAAACCAAATGGTTAATATACTATTGATTACTACCATGACTTGCCAATGAATGTTCTTTTGTTACGAGAGGTTGAGTTGGTCTACTATTTCAAATTTTTATTAAAGATTTCTCCTTTTTGAATCAAGGATAAGTCCCTTATCTTCAGGGTCTTTATCAATTCTCTGAAACTCAATATTTCTTCAGGGATTTCAATCATTGGCCTGAAGACTACTCAATTTCATAATTGTTCTGTTTACTAATCATCTTTTGCAAATTCAGGAAACAAAGGTTTGTTTATGGAACTATACTGGACAGCATTGCAAAAGTGACAGGGATTATCAAATTTGACCTGCATGCTGAACCAGAGTCCGGAAAAACAAAACTTGAGGTAGGAGGAAATATTCAAGGTATCTTTGACTTGGGAGCTGGAAGATTTGGTTCAGAGGCTATTTTTGTACCTCGTGAGCCGGGTATCACTTCTGAAGAGGATGATGGCTACTTAATATTCTTTGTACATGATGAGAGCACCGGGTAACTTTTCTCTTCTTCTCTTTCTCAAAAAACATTACTGTCTTTATAGTCAATACGATTACAATTATTTATTAGCAAATTCTAGTCGACAGAGATACAAAAGTATCTTTGTTTCAGTAAATGTTTTCCATTCTTATCTATATATAGTGAGGAATGCTAAGATGCAACACCTCAAAAGAAATGCACTGATGCCACCTCCATAGATGACAAAATTTTGGACTTGCAACCGGAACTTTCAAACCCACATTTTTTATTTTCTTACGGATTGATTATTCACAAAAAAAGAATAATGACGTCTGATATCTTCTCTCTAATGCTAATTTCTATCTTTCTCTTTGGAAGTCCTTCCATATCTGAAACACGGAAGCTGAAACCCCTTCCAACAACCAAACTTCATTATTCTTCTTCTTCTCTTCATCTTCCATGGAATACATCATCAACATCTACAAAAAGCAAAAAGAGGAGACATAACCTAGAGTAGTCAGGTTCCTATTAAAGAAGAAGATCTAAAGAAACCCATGATTTGTACTTTGTACCTCTGAATTTGATAGTAGAAGATGGTTGGGTTGAGAGATGCAGTGAAGAGGGTTGGGTAATTAGTACTAATTTAATTAGTTAATTAGACATGGGCTGTAAACAAAGAAAAACTCCAATTGATCAAATTCCTTATGAGTTTTCATCTTTATTTTTCTTCTCCAATTTCAACAAAAATTAGGGCATAAAGGGCATTTTTCATCTTTTTGGTTTTTTTGAAATTGGAGAAGAAAAATAAAGATGAAAACTCATAAGGAATTTGATCAATTTAGACCGTGTAAACGAAGGAATACATCTACATCAAGTCAATGTAGGGTAGGATAAAGAAATTAATACGTTAGAAAGAAGAAAGATAGAAACTTGTGCGTCCGCTTTTAGGGACGGTTTGCCCCTGGTCAAACACCCATGTTTTGAGAGAGAGGTTCTGGTTTTTGGGGTAATGCAAATGAGATGGTTTTTATATTTCTTGGGACAAATGAAAGAGATGTGAAGAAATAGTTTCTAGGTTTTGGCACAGAGAGTGGTTTTTGGTTTCTGGTTTTTATATGAAGCTGTGAAGCAAAGAGAGTGTTAGAAGATTAAATCGAGTGAACAGTAACTTATGGGTACTGTTGTATTCTGAGGTATCTCAAGGGCACTCCCAGGAGAGGGTTACTATATAAACCATTCAAAGAACTGGCGGTTGTGGGTACTGTTGTTGGTTACTCAGATTCAGATTGGGCAGGTGATTGTGTGGATCGGTGATCCACGTCAGGGTTTTGCACCTTTGTTGGTGGAAATCTTGTTACTTGGCGAAGTAAAAAGCAACATGTTGTAGCTAAGTCAAGTGCCGAAGCTGAATATAGAGCCATGACTCATACTATGTGTGAAATGTTGTGGGTCCAATCGTTGTTAAGTGAGACAGGGATTGAAGTTCCTGGTCCTATGCAGATGTTGTGTGACAATACAGCAGCCACGTACATTATGAGTAATCCTGTGTTTCACGAGAGGACCAAACATATTGAAGTTGATTGCCATTTCATTCGTGAAAAGTTGATACGGAAACAAATTACTTGTCCTTATGTGAAGTCTGAAGAACAGCTGGCGGACATTCTTACAAAACCTCTTGCTCGTTCCCCTTTCGATTGGTTATGTGACAAGCTGGGCATGGTTGATTTGTATGCTCCAGCTTGAGGAGGAGTGTTAGAAGATTAAATCGAGTGAACAATGTTTCCTGAATAGTGTACTTTAGGGTTTTACGTTTACTGTAGCTAGCGATTAGGTTTTTACTGTTGTAACAGTACCGTTAATAAATATATATAAGGGGCAGAGAGGCTACACATTTTCTTCTTCTTCTTCTTCTTCTTCTTCTTCTTCTTCTTCTTCTTCTTCTTCTTCTTCTTGACTTTCAACTGAGAGCTTTCTGGTTTTGGATTTTTGGTTTCCGGTATGTGGTTTCTGTTTGTTTTTGGATGCAGAGAGCTTTTTTTTGAATAACTAATAAATAACGTGAAAAGGAAAGGAAAAACCGGTAACAAAGTAAAACTTCTTGTCTTTTATTGGTGGTGGTATTGGAGCAATACCTTGAGGGTGTTGTTTCTTAGGCCCTGCTTGGTATGCAGGGAAAATTTGCATCTGCAGTTATTCCCGGTCAAAAGCTGCTTGGTATGGTATTCCTCTGCTAGTTAGGATACCTATGGCCTTGTTTGTCCATGCAAACTACCACTACCACAGCTGTGGTAATTTGCATTCTGCAAATTTTCCCCGCATACCAAGCAGGGCCTTAGCATTCCATATAGTGTGAAGTTGAAACCCTTCTGCTACGTGTCATAACCAAAATTCATCCTCAAAATTTACACACAAATTAGAGCGCTACGTCAACACTTGAAATACCAATAAGAAACAATATTTTACTAAAAAAATAAAATACGGTATTTTGGCAATTAGAAACTGTATTTTAGTAAGAAACTAAAATAATTAATTTTCTCTCTCTATCTTCGTATTTTAGTAAGAAATTTTACTTCCACTTTCCAATTTTTTATAGACTCTCTTATGATCTGTGAACTCTATCCTTTTAGCAGTCTTAATAAATACAAATTTCTTATGGTACGTGAAGAAAAAAATAACAAATATTATCATAAGAAAGAGAAAAAAATAACAAACAATAAAAATTAAAGCTAAATATTTTTAATAAAAAGCCTGTGCACAGCACGGGAGTATGAAGGCTAGTTTATTATACAAAGCTATGAAAAATTCTAGTAGATCAGAAAGAAATGATCAAATCTAGAAGAGATTCAAAGACAGAAGTACCTGCAAGAACCTAAGAATGATCAGACAAATACTGTCTACACATAAGCTAACAATAAATAGTTTTTAATGTTTTGGACATTATTTTTAAGGTTTTTTTGATGAGAATGGGAAATTTTTTTCCCACCTTGACTGATTCAAGTGGATTAGCGATTCCTTCTTTAAAAACAGCAATTAACATTATGCTCTTCCACCCTAGTCAGACCTTATTCTTCTTCTTCCATCCCAATAGCAGAGACATGCATTAGTGTCATCCAATGTATCCATGTAAATATGGATTTTGCATTATTGCATATAATATGTTTCTGCATATGCATCATGTCTATTTAAGTGTAAATGCCCACACTTGTCTGAAAGTTCAGATCCAAAGGATTTGGAAGTCCCATGTTTTTATGTCTTTGAAAATTAAAAAATACTGTTGCCACCTTGTAATCCATCAGCATATTCATGTTGATTCTTCCTAGGTGACAAGGATTAAACAAACTAATGTAATTATTAACAAGAATACTATCGATTGAGGGAAAAAAAAAAAAAAAAAAGCCCATTAATAACATACTCCAAAGCTTCTGGTCTATGGTAGCGTTCAATATTGTCACTTATCACAAGTTCTGTGCATAATCATGCAGATTGATCAACAGAAAAACTTAACAACTGATGATTGTTTTTTAAGTGAGAAGATCATTGTAATTTTGGATCTTAAAGATAGGTTGGTTTATGTCTTCCTAAAACTAATGTGCAGATTCTTCTTGTAGTTTAACTTCTTCTATGTTCATGTATAGCTTTATGATCTCAATTACAATCACTGGTTTGTGGTTACTTGCCTGTAAGCAAAATCGTTGTTATTGTCAACAAAGTCCAGATTTTTCTGTTCAGAGAGTTTAAGAGGAATATGATTCTTGTTTCATTCACTTAAGTTTTTCATAATTATTATGACCAAGAGAAAAGTTATATATATCAGGTTAGTGAACAGAATTTGAAGTTCAGCTTTTTAATTTCTGGTGGTGCAGTAAATCCGCAGTCAATGTAATTGATGCAAAAACAATGTCAGCAGATCCTGTTGCAGTTGTTGAGCTACCCAATAGGGTTCCATATGGATTCCATGCCTTCTTTGTGACAGAGGTCAGTTTTACTTGCTTTAGTCAAAAGATTTCAAGATTGCATAAGATATTTATGTCCATTGCAGATTTAAAAATAATATTCTACTCTTATGGGTCCAAGAAAATGGGTTTCTATATGATACAAACACTCTGTGAAACTAGACGTGCCTTGGTGTATTGACTTTTCTAGATTATACTTTAGATGGCCAATTTAATGACTCAAATGCATGCGAATTGTTGCAGTCAGGGACAAACTCATGGAACTTTTTATTTACCTCATGGCTTTTGAAAACTTGAGATGTGTATTGATTTACCTGGTCTATCGTAATCTAATAGAATGAAGTGAACTTGAAGATGTGAAGGAATATGTACTTTCTGAAACTAATTATTCCTATTACTATTACGCAATAAATACAAAACAGCTTTTGCAATTGTTGTCCCGTTAAGTAAGTGATTTGAATCAGTATGGATGGTTGAATTCTTGAGCTATGTGAAGAGCTGAGAAGACTGGACAATTAGGATTGTTTTGGAAGCCTGGCTGAGTCACCCGGCTAATTAGGATGGTAGTTCCTTAAATTGGCTTACCATGTCTAAGGCATGAGTCTATCTGAAATTTCCAAATTACAGTTAACATTATTAATTAATTGATTCCCCTCTTCATTCTAGTTGGTGCCATTTTTATTTACGCCTCAGACTTGCTGCCTCCTTTTTCTTTTGTTGTAACACCTTTAATAAATTGAATTTATGATTATTTGAACAGGAGCAACTTCGAGAACAAGCAAAGCTTTGATCACAAAAATGCTTGAAGTTGTAGAAAAATATTGGCTTTAGAGAATACTGCAAGAATGGGGAGGCGTATTTTATGTTGCTTTTACTTCATCAGCCTACTCTGCATCTGTACTGTATATGGGAGAAGTAATAGTTGTTCATTCTAAAATAGCTCTGACACTACAAAGACCGCATCATAAATTCATATATGCCAATATCATTTTTCAACGAAGTATTGTTCTTTTACTTAAAATGCCTGAAGCATATCTCTCAGTTTCACGGGGATTGGATTTTAGAGTTGCACAGAGTACTAGCTAAAGATTCTATCTCTACTCAAATCAGTAATTTTCTAGTTTGACTTGGATGGATCAATGAAAGTCTCTGCACAACTGATCACAAAAGGTTGAAGCCAATAATATTCATCAATTGCAATTCCTCATCCAAACTATTTGGTATCAGCGCATGAGTTCCACCATTCAGTTCTTCCTTGAGTTGCAGATTATATCTAAGGTATGCATTGTTGAGTCTTTCTTAGTATGACAATTCATGATTCCTCTTGCCATTTTAGACACTTCAACTTGCTCTATTGTGCTTCTAATTAGAGCTGAAAGTGGTCTTCGCTGTACATGTCATTCGAGTCCTAGATGCCCTTAAATATGCTTTCATTTATTCTCTTACTAGTGGGCTATGTGAAAGATATGTTTATGATAGAAAATTTAGATTTTCTCTTGTGATTAGTTAAGAGAGGGCGTTCTCTTTTTGATGTATCACATCCAAACTTACTAAAGAGGCACAACAGCCAGCATATCATCAACTAGCTGGTTCTACTTCATAGTTTCTATTTCTTACGAGTAGTTAGTTGGTTGTTTCTAATTTTTAAAATTCTATTTTGGTCGTATGCAAGGTTTTAAAATTTCGGCATCGATATAACTTTTTGTTCGCTTGGAAACTGAAATATTTCAGTTAGTGTGGAAATAATTACACTTTCATTGGGCATATCGTACAATAGAAAGAAATGTTAATGGAAGTTTTAATTCAAAACTTTAACAAGCAATAAAAGAAACATGAAAACATATGTTATCAGTTATTTTAAATATTTTTGAGCATCTACACTTCTCTAAGTCTCTATGCAACCAGATTGAATAAGAAAAAAGTTAAAAAATTACATTTTAAACAATGAACTATAATTTGCATAGTTAAAAACAATGCAAATTATAGTTTGCATTGGATATTTTTAAGTACTTTTGAGCATTTTTACTTTTATTTTTTATAAGTATTGTAGTTCATGGTATGCAAGTTCAAAGTTAACTGATGTATGCAAATTATAATTTGCATCGGCTATTTTAAATACTTTTGAGCATCCGTACTTTTCTAAGTCTCAATGCAACCAAATTGTATAAGAAAAAAGCTAAAAAATTATATTTTAAACATTGCAAACTATAATTTACATAGTAAAAAACGATGCAAATTATAATTTGCATCATCTATTTTAAATACTTTTGAGCATCTGCACTTTTCTCAGTCTCTATGCAACCAGATTGCATGAGAAAAGTCGAAAAATTACATTTTAAACAATGCAAATTATAATTTGCATAGTAAAAAACAATGTAAATTATAATTTCCATTGGATATTTTTACATACTTTTGAGCATTTGTACTTTTTTATGTTCAGGAAAGTATTGTAGTTCATGGTATGCAAGTTCAAAGTTAACTGATGTATGCAAATTAAAGTTTGCATACAATTATTTGAGTTTATAGCTTGGTAAATGGGTTTTTTCTAGATTCTTTTTTTGAATTTGGTAGTGATATGTGATCTTGTTTTAAAGATCTTGAAAAATGCTTTCCAACGGTATAAACTTTGTTCAAATCCGATTTATATTTTGAATGTTATGGTCATTTTTATGTTAAAATTTATTAATTGAGGTTTGCTAACGTGCACCGCTGTTATTCAGCAGATGGGTTTTTTGTCTTTTTACATCGCGTTAACGTGTGCCGAGGACAGTCTATAAATAATAAAAAAAAAGCATGTCCTCTACTTCCCATGCAAGGGTGTCCTACTCATTTTTCGTTGAAATTTTATATCATGGTTAGAGGTGTCAATTGGGTCGTGCTGGGCCGACCCAGCACGACTAGCCAATGGGTTGTGCCAGCACGGCACGAAGCATGGCCGGCACAAATGGGTTTCGTGCTGGGCAGTGCCGTGCCGAGTCACCATTTTGGTCAGCCCAGCACGACCCAGTGGCCCAGCACGTTAACACTCGTGCTGGGCCGTGCCAGCCCATCGTGCTAGTGGGCCGCCCACTAAGTTGTAAATTTTTTTGTAAAAAATGTTGCTAAGGAAGTTAGAACCTTAGTTGTGTATGAAAGTAGAATGAACCCTTACCAACTAGGCTATTAGTTTTTATTGCTTCAAGCTTACGTTTTTTTTACAATTATACTTAAAAGAGTCGGGATCCTACATTGTTATTTGTACATCGTTATTCTTACATTAGTTGTGGGGCCCACATGGTGAGGAAACAAGAGCTGATTTTTTTTGTGAGAATGATCTACAAGATGAGTAGAACATCCCAACCAAAAATCATTTCATTCTAAAATTTATAGCCCCATCAAAAAATGATTAGAAGTTGATTAAGAATTAACAGTAAACAATGAACGGTGAGAAAAAGAGTCATTTATGGGGCTACTAGTTTTAGAATGGGATAATTTTTTGTGAGGATGATTTACAAGGTGAAAAGAACATTCTCAAAAAATATTAGCACTTAGATCAACCTCATGTGGGCTCCACGTGTCACTGTACATGTAAAATGTACAAATAAGACTGTATGCCGATCTATTTTCATACTTAAATTTGGTAAATGGTAATTCATCACGATGGGCAGTCACGTAATATGGATCGTAATAATGATGGATGATGATGACGAAAGCTAATCATGATGGATGATGATGATGAAGGCCAATCATGATGGATGATGATGATAGTGATGGTAATTATGGGTGATGTTGATGATGGGAGTTGATGATGATGGGATGTTCATAGTGGTGGTAGAGATGGTGATAATGACACGTGATGATATTACTCACACCCTAATGTCTTTCGGAGAAGACCCTATGCTTCTTGGATGTTGTATTTGGCGATAATCAAGGTGTTAAATTTTATCAAAAAAAATCAAGGTGTTAAATTTTGACATATTTCGGTCGAAATAATCGAAATATTTCAGTTTTTATTATTGGGCGACGCAAAATATAATTTACAGTGTTGTTTTGTCAATATTTAGGTCGAAATTTTTTTAAAAATTGAAATGAAAAGTAAATTTTCACTGAAACAATGGCAAAAACACAAGAAAGTAGATCAAAATCTTTGTAATAATACAAAATAATCGAAATAAACAGTAAATTTCCATTGAAATAATGACAGAAAAATACAGAAAAGTAGTTTTTTATTTTGTATCATTTAAAAAAATTTCTTATCAAAGAAGTGAAAGGGTATGCATTATCACTAACACCTAAATGAGACATTTGTTATTCTTATTAGGCTATACCATAGGTCATACTATTGTGCTATTAAGACCTAAGTTTGTTATTTATTGTTCTAATTGTACTTATGTAGTTATGTTATCATTAAAGTATTGATGTGTCACACACTCCTAAGCTAGGTTTTTTATTAATAATTTAACGTTTGAGAAATTTACACGGGCATCTAACAAAATGCTACTAGTCTTCATTTCCACCCACCATACCACCCACCATAGTAATTGTTAGAGCTTGATAACATGTGTTCTCATACTTCTTTTGTTGTTTGTCAAGTGTTGTATAAAAATTTTCACTACATTTCCAATATTTGCATAATATTTCTTTCATTCCATGAAATTGTATTTATTTCCACACTAATAGAAATATTTCGTTGAAATCCGTTTGGTTCGTGATCTAAAAACTTATTTTTAAAAACTAATTTATACCTATAATAATATACATCTTGTACTACATCTAAAACTGTTTTAGGATTTACAATAGAATCATGTAGGATTTTGTAAAACAAAAAAATATTGTTTTATGTGTTTTCCATGAAATCATATAAGATTTTATAGTAAGTGAAAACTGTTTTAGGATTTACAATAGAATCATGTAGGATTTTGTAAAACAAAAAAAATATTATTTTATGTGTTTTCAATGAAATCATATAGGATTTTATAGTAAGTGAAAATGCAATTTTAGATGTGATACAATATATGGTTTAGTTCAAGTGTAAATTAGTTTTTGAAAACAAGTTTTTGGATCGTGAACCAAAATGTTTCATAAGTGGACCAAAATTTATACCAAAACCGAAATAATTAATTGGTGTTCATTCCAGAACTTATTCCGCTTCTCTTCTTGGATATTGATCTTCTTCCTCACTCTTCCCTTGTGGACTCCAGGAATTCTGTTTAGTTATTTTACATCTGGTATCAGAGTGAAGCTGTTCTAGATCCTACATTCTAGACTCGTTCCAAAGAGGAAAAACTGAACATGATGACTCTCATGGAGATTTTGTAACCATGAATATGATGACTCTCATAGAGTTCCCACTGCACTTCCCAATCTCCTTAAAACGCCACCCTTGACAACCCCATCAATGCCTTCACAATTTAACCACTGTCCCATTTATCACTAACTGTGGCCCTAAATACCGTCCACATCCTATCCCCGAGTCTATGACTCGTTCCAATTTGAATTACCCAATTCATATCGAAATCGACCGATTTGGCTAAGGTTCGTGGTTGCATCTGGTTGCAGTCATGTATAGGAGTTGAATTTTTTTATAGTCTCTGGAATTTCAATGACCTCTAACCTCGTTTGACCCACCCAAGTTGCAGCTGCGGACAATCTTGCAATTTACCAGGATCTGCAATTTCGATGTTGTGAGGGTGTCATTATTTTGTCTATTGTTAAGAAGGTTGTAGGATTTGAATTTGGTGGGAAAACATCCACAAGTCTGTAGATCCAAATGAATCTAGAACTGATCTTTGATGCTTGATGACCATAAGGTCCAAAACGTACATAGCTGGAGCTCACCGTAGTATCAATTATTCATACGAGCCCGGCAGATATGAAACCATGGACGAAAACAAGAAGGGTAATTTTGAAGGCACCCCATAATCTTATGGCCAGTTTTAGATCAACTCCAGTTTAGTGTCAGTTCACCCTATAGTTGAGGTTTATTTATAATTCAATGGGGTAGATTTGTTTCACTTTCTTTCTTCTTTTTTTTTTTCTTTTCTTTTTGTTGGTGTTTTTTTAAAGAGATACTTTTAGAGATCCCACCATTCAATTATTCTACCCCTCTGTTAATAATTCCACCCATCTACTTATTTCTCACTCTCATTAAATTTGTTTAATCTTAGAACCACAAAGAAAATATCTTTTTATTGGTTAAGAAAACAAAATAAAAAGGCAGCGATTATAAAAGAATTAGAATTTTTTGTTGATCAAATATATTTTTACTGATAATTAAAAAACTTACCAAACAGAAAAAAAAAATGAAAAAAAAAATCATAACTTAACTTTCACTACTAAAACTCTTTTTTTTTCTAGGGTGAACTACTACATATTACGCCCATATGATGAGCTAGTTCCTAAAATTTGAAATTGGGGTGAACTGCTACTAAAATGGGGGAGATCAATAACTACCCTAATTTTATTGGCAGACCCGTTAGGTTGGACTTGGTCAATCATAGTTGGCCCCAAAATGTTGTTGGTAGGCCCCAAAGTGGTCAAGCTTCCTCTATTTTCTACCAAAAAAAACAACCCCAAAACAGAAAACAGAGAAGATGAAGATAAAGATGGTGATAGTGACGGAGATGCAGGTGAAAATGAAGAGGAAGATGGAGACAAAGATGAAGATGTGTTAGAAATTTTGTCATACCAACGACACATCCTGACGCACAGCGGAACGGGCTTACGGATCTTAAAACTTAATGACGATGAATCAATAAGAAAATATAACGACGAAGATAAAAACAAGCATCAACCACAACACAAGATATACGTGGTTCACCCTCACAGGCTACATCTACGGCCAAATCGGCGCACCGGAGAAACTTTCACTATTATCAAGAACATATTACAATAGTTCTTACACAACCAACCAGAATAAACACACATCAAGGATGTTATAAGACTTACCGGAGAACACTAACGAGAATCCATTAGAGATCGACTCTCTAAACTACTCCCAACAACATACTCACATCATCTTCAACCTTGAAAGTCTATCTCTATAGTTGTACATAGTAACAGAGGAGAGAACATATAAAGAACACTAGAAACTTAGGTTGGGGCAGGGGCCCCAACCCCCATGAAGAAACTCTCAAACCCTAGATCCTCACAAACCCTTCTCTCTCTCTCAACAAGTCTCTTACACTTAGATTCCTCCCACACAAGAAGACCAAAACTCTAGGTTTACCTCTCCTTGAACCTTAGGAACTCCACTACCTTCACATTGGTATATGTAGCACGTTGTAACACACCTTTGGGACAACCTAAGACCTCCCTATTCATAGATTTTCTCAAACCCACACACAAATAGAAGTTTCCTAAACCCACAAGGACTCTAAAACCTCCTAAAAACGAAACAAACCAGGGGTATCGATACCCACTTTCCGAGTATCGGTACCTCACCCATCTGATATCTCGTAATAGCATGGTGGTATCGATACCTCCTGAAAATTTGCCAACAATTCTTACAAGATGATGATGAAGATGGAGTTGAAAATGAAGATAATGGTGCAAACCAGATCTCCAACCAAAACGGCATGTTGTTAGATTCAATAGTTTAGGGTTATGAAATCGGAACCAGATTTGCAACTATAATGATACTGGCCCTCTTTATTCCCTCTCTTGTTCTTATTCTTCATCTTCATCCCTGCAAATTTTTGAATTTTAACACCGACCCAAAAAAAAATTCGAATTTTAACTTGGCTCTGAAAGTCTGGATTCATGGGTAGAACTCGGCGCCTCGACGCTGAGAATATAGACACAAACCGGCAAGGACCTGCCGAGTTAGAATTTTTTGAAAAAACATAAAAACTAGATGGATGCTGGTTGCCGTTTTACCTTTAACCAAACGGTTACATAGTGTCGATTTGTTTAGTCGGCCGGTGAGTTCTGATTATTGGCACTCTGAAACCGGCAGGTGAGTGTCCATTTTTTAAACTGAATTCGGCACTGACGTGGATTGAGAGAGAGAGAGAGTGAGTGCGAGAGAACTGACCCCCAAGACCTCCAAAGCTTCTACACGGTGGTGATATTTGGGTTTTTCAAGGTCAAATGAGTTTGACACATCATTGGGGCCAATAAAATTAGGGCCTGCCATAACTTACCATTGCCATTTTGGGTGGTGCTTTTAGCCGGGGCCAGTTGCTAAGATTATGAGGGTTGCCTATAAAACGACCCAAAACTTCAAGGCCATCTTAGGGCATAAGTTGTTTACACAAATAGCAAACAAAGATTTATCTATTCTCTATTATATCTATCTATTATATATATATGTAACAGAAACCCTGGGTCAAAAAAATCCTCACCATCAGCTCATGGTCAACAAAAGCCATCCTATTACGCAAATATATAGCAGAAATCCTAGGTCAAAAAAACTATCACCGTCAGCTCATGGTCAACAAAACCTATCCTATTACGCAATGGTATTTTTAACTCCTCCCCTTCTCTCTTCCAAGCTCCTTTCCAATCTCCTCCTTCAAACGCCACGTGTCATGCTCCGAGACCTTCTCACATCCTAATTCTCATTAATTCTCTTTAATTAGTCATTTATCATGTTAATTAAATCAATCAAATAAAATCGGTATCCACTTAAATTTTTCCTAAATTATCTCTCTAGAATTTATTCTCTCTTTTTTATTGATTCCTTTTAATTGACAACTAATTACTCATTAAAAATTAGAATTGTAACTCATGCACATAAATTACATTGAGATATTTTTCTAGCTAAGATTACTTTGTCTTTCGAGCTACAAAGTTTCATTTTTCTTAAGCTTTATTTGCTAATCTAATTTTTTTTCTAATCTCCTCCTTCAAACGCCACGTGTCATGCTCTGAGACCTCTAACGCTGATGTGTCACTTATTGAGGCTTTGAAGGCTGATGTGTCACACTCAAGGTTTCTCTCCTAACATCCTAATTCTTTTTAATTAGTCATTTATCATGTTAATTAAGCTAATCAAATAAAATCTCCATCTACTTAAATTTTTTCTAAATTATCTCTCTAAAATTTATTCTCTCTTTTTTATTGATTCCTTTTAATTGGCCACTAATTACTCATTAAAAATTAGAATTGTAACTCATGCACATAAATTACATTGTTATTCTCTCTTTTTATAGTTCATCATATAAGTAGACATATTTTTCTAGCTAAGATTACTTTGTTTTTTGAGCTACAAAGATTTATTTTTCTTATGCTATATTTACTAATCTAATTTTTTTCTACTAATGTAGGTCTCATTCACTATAAAAGATTAAAATTTAGACGAGCTATTAGTTGGAGAAAATCCATTTTCATCGAAAGCTTCATTGATCTATTTTAGATCCGACAAAACTTGAAAGACCTTCCACCCAAGCCATCTTTTTATTATGGTATGATTTTATTTTTCTATTTTGTCTAAATTATTTTAAAATATCCCATTTAATTACCAATTTTGTTGATAGATAGTCGTTTATTGTAAAAAAATATACAGAAATAGTTGAGTTTGAAGACAGGGGATGAGATCTACCAACGCAGGTCTGCATTGGCCAAGTTCTTTTATTTATTTTAGAAATAAACATCAATTTATTTTTCTCTTTGTTCTCTTTCTTTATCATATGTTTTACTTCTTTGGTTACTTTCATCTTTTTTTTTCGGTCCGTTTTAAATTTATGTATCATGAATGAAAAAATTGAAATGTAAGAGAGTTTGTGGAGAGAACTTTGTGTATTGTACTACTTATTCTATTATACTTTCTTTACATAGTCTATTTTTTTTATCACATATTTTACTTCTTTGGTTTATATTCATCTTTTTTTTTGTCAGTTTTAAATTTATGTATCATGAATTAAAAAATTGAGATGTAAGAGAGTTCGATCTTTGAGAGTAACTTTATGTATTGTACTCCTTATTCTATTACACTTTCTTTATTTGGTACTTGGTGCTCCTACTATTAACTTTTATGTATATTTTTCTTTAGTTACACATTCTTTGATTTAGCGTATTTTTTTTCTTTTTTTAGCATTTGATTCTAATTTACCTCACAGATTATTGAGGAGTGAAAAAAAATAATGAATTCCATTAGCTTCACAAAAAAATTCATCAAATTATGTGTAAAATTTTATTGTTGCAGTACTATATGGGTGTTTGTACTTATAAAAAAAATGGACGGGTGTTTGTTTAGTTGAATTATTTTATTTTAATTTATTTTTTTTTTTTTCATCAATTAATCTGTATTTACAGATTATCTGTAGGCATTGCAAATTAATATGACAAAATTATTAAAAATACTAATTAAAGCACCTTCTTACTAATTAAAGCACCATAAATAGTCTTATTCTTATTAATTCTCTTTAATTATATTTAAATTACATTAATTCTCTATAATACTATATTTAATTATGGGCCCACATAGAATGACTCTGAAGCTATTTTTTTATAAGGATAAGATGATCTTTTAATCATCTAGCACAAAATAGCCTACGTATCTATAGGATTGAGAATTATTACTATTATATTTTTATTGACTTATCTATAACATATATCAAATTTTCCTTTTTCATCATTATAATAAAAAAATTTCTCCCTTTTCACAAAAAATTAAATAAAGAATTTCAAGATCCTCCACGGTTTCTCACTCCCAAATATAAATGAAGAGATATTATATATTAAAAATATAAGTTTTCTCTTACGTATTTATACTACTTATCTATACTATCTATATATAGTGAGGATCGTGGGACATGCTTAAATATACATGTTATTGACAAGGTCAATGTAGGGACCATATGGAGATTATCTAAGGGATATTTTTGTAAGGATGATCGATATATATACGTACCATATAGATCATCCTCTCCGAAAATCATATCATTCTAAAACTTTTAACTCAAGCAAAAACTGTATGATTTATGAGCCATCTACTTATACAATTAATTTCAAACCAACATTTGATATGGTTAGAAGTTTTAGAGCATGGATTTTATGAGAAGATGATCTACATGGCAAGTAGATCATTTTTACACCGTTAGATCATCTCCAAGCATGTAGGCCCCACATAGACAATGTCAATAACATGTCTATTTAATGTACATATTTCTTTTATGATGTGGCAAAGTCAACATATGGAGTGCCGCATCAATAGTTGTTGTTATGTGTCATTAATTAATTGATGTTGCTTTATCTCTAATTGGACATTTGTTATTGTAAAATTCNTATATATAGTAGAAACCCTGGGTCAAAAAAATCCTCTCCGTCAACTCACGGTAAAAAAAACACACCTATTACGCAATGGTACTTTTAACTCATGCTCTCCTCTCTTCCAAGCTCCCTCACAAGCACTATATGTGTCACTCATTAATTCTCTTTAATAGTCATTTATTATGTTAATTAAGCTAACCAAAAAAAAACTTATCTCCTTAAATTCCTCCCAAAATATCTCCTAAAAAATTCTCCTCACATAATAATTCTCATTAATTCTCTTTAATTAATCATTTATCATGTTAATTAAGCTAATCAAATAAAATCTTTATTTACTTCAATTTCTCTTAAATTATCTCTCTAAAATTTATTCTCTCTTTTTCATTGATTTCTTTTAATTGGCCATTAATTATGCATTAAAAATTAGAATTGTAACTCATGCACATAAATTACATTTTTATTCTCTCTTCTTATAGTTCATCATACAAATAGACATATTTTTCTATCTAAGATTACTTTATTTTTAGAGCTACAAAGTTTTATTTTTCTTATACTTTATTTACTAATCTAATTTTTTTCTACCAATGTAGGTCTCATTCCCCACAAAATTAAAATTTAGACGAGCTATTTATTGGAGAAAATCCATTTACATTGAAAGCTTAATTGATCCATTTTTAGAACCGACAAAACTTGAAAGATTTTCCACCCAAGTCATCTTTTTGTTATGGTATGATTTTATTTTTCGATTTTGTCCAAATCTATTATATCTATTATATAGTGGAAACCATGGGTCAAAAAAACTCTCACCGTCAACTCACGGTAAAAAAAACCACCCTATTACGCAATGGTACTTTTAACTCTTCCTCTCTTCTCTTCTAAGCTCCCTCACAAGCACCATATGTGTCACTCATTAATTCTCTTTAATAGTCATTTATCATGCTAATTAAGCTAACAAATAAAAAAACTCATCTCCTTAAATTCCTCCCAAAATATCTCTTAAAAAATTCTCCTCACATAATAATTCTCATTAATTCTCTTTAATTAGTCATTTATCATGTTAATTAAGCTAATCAAATAAAATTTTTATCTACTTCAATTTCTCTTAAATTATCTCTCTAAAATTTATTCTCTCTTTTTCATTGATTTCTTTTAATTGGCCACTAATTATGCATTAAAAATTAGAATTGTAACTCATGCACATAAATTACATTATTATTCTCTCTTCTTATAGTTCATCATATAAATAGACATATTTTTCTAGCTAAGATTACTTTATTTTTCGAGCTACAAAGTTTTATTTTTCTTATGCTTTATTTACTAATCTAATTTTTTTCTACCAATGTAGGTCTCATTCACCACAAAAGATTAAAATTTGGACGAGCTATTTGTTGGAGAAAATCCATTTACATCGAAAGCTTCATTGATCCATTTTTAGAACTGACAAAACTTGAAAGATCTTCCACCCAAGTCATGTTTTTGTTATGGTATGATTTTATTTTTCGATTTTATCTAAATTATTTCAAAACGTCCTATTCAATTACCAATTTTATTGATAGATAATAGTTTATTGTATAAAATATACAGAAATAGTTGAGTTTGAAGATATGGGATGAGATTTACCAACGCAGGTCTGCATGCAGTTATTTACGTGTTGGCGAAGTTCTTTTATTTATTTTAGAAATAAATATAAATTTATTTTTCTCTTTGTTCTCTATCTTTATCACATATTTTACTTCTTTGGTTTATGTTCATCTTTTTTTTTTTGTTCATTTTAAATTTATGTTTCATGAATGAAAAAATTGAGATGTAATAGAGTTTATGGAGAGAACTTTTTGTATTGTATTATTTATTCTATTACAATTTCTTTGCATAGTCTATTTTTTATCAAATATTTTACTTCTTTGGTTTACATTCATCTTTATTTTTGTCAGT
>MVGT01000009.1:10685-34370 GCA_002174775.1 Macleaya cordata
CTGACCAGTTCGATGTAAACTTGTTACATCAATGCATTGGACTTAGGAGTCAACACTCCGGTGATGGAGATTTATCACACAGTTAACCAATGCATTATAGTTTATTGTCAACAGAACCGTGATCTAATAAACTACGAACAATGTAGTAATGAACTATATCTCCCACATGCAACACTTGCATGCAAATAGTTCATCTACGTAAATTCATTATTATTATCATGCATGCAAAATTAATAAACTATTTATTAACACATAAAATGTCGTTTTAATTGTTTTAGGGCATAAACCCAACAGATAAGTGCCAAATATTCCATGTTTGGACATTTTTTTAGGCATTATTGGGACCCTTTTGTGCATAAAATTCTACACTTATAACAAATCATGCATTTTCCTCTTTTTGAAGCATAAGTGTACGTTATCACAATTATAGTAATAATTTTATTACTTATTAGGTTTATTAATTTTGTAGGTATTTGTTGAGAGGGACTAGATAAAATGGTGTATAAAAAGAATGAGGCAGCCTTGCTACATCGTATCACTACTAAGGGATATAAAAGATTTCTTTTAAATACAAAAAGACTTATTTTGGGAACATCATTGTATGTTCCCAAAACAGAAAAAAAAATACTTTTTATTCCTTCTCCACTCTCATCTTTCCCACGTTAGTCATCTCCTCTTAATTATTTTCTTTATTTTAAGTAGATCCCACTAAGTCATCCCATCTCTCATCATGTTTTATATTAATTCAAGTGAAGAAAAAGAAGAAAGGTTGAGTGTGTAGCAGGGAAATGGTACATGTGTTGTCGAGTATGCATTGTTTAGAGTTTTAAAAGATAAGGGAGGAGACCGAAGGAGAGAGAGAGAGAGGGGTAACGTGGTGAAATTTATGGGCTCGAGGAATTAAAAAATGAACTTTAGATAAAAAATGGAGAGAGCAACTGACATTACAGGCATGTGATGTTTTGTCGAGATTTGAGATTCGCCTCTTAAAGGAGAACCAGGGAGAGAGAGAGGGAGGAGATCAGTTCACCAGCTGCATCTCATTTTCTTTGCATCCGATCTTCTTCTATTTTGTTATTTGGATTAGAACCATGATCTCAGTTATGTGGTTCTAAATCCTAGCCTAGACTATGATGAAGCCCCAAACTTAAGTAATTCTTGGATTTAAATTGTATTGTTCCTTGATAATCTCTAATGCATTAATTTTATTCTTCTAAACTGGTTGATGAATTTATTGTTCTTTCATTATTTATGTGATGCATATGTAGTAGTTTGAGTTTATATAAATCATCAATTAATTGGGTCCTGATTTAATTGAATGATACATCACTTTTGATTATTTGTGCTGTAAGAAGACAAGTAATACTTTAGAGTTGTACCTTTGACCGAGAAATAAATGACATAATGTTATTTGAAGAACTCAACGATCCCATCTTCGAGAAAACATGAGATTTTCATCTCTAGTGTTACTCGTAATTATTAATCGGGAACAGTTAAATTGAATCCATAGAATTACAATAGTGAGGTGGTAGATTCTAAGCCTTTGCATTTTCCTTATCAGTTTATTTACACAGTTTTAATTTTATTATTTAGTTCTCTTAATTCATCTCAAATCAATCACTATCATTTTTGGATTAGTTTAGGTGATTTTATTTTTAGATTACCATAGCATAAGTCTCTGTGGGTTTGACCCGTACTTGCTAGATCTACATTGGTAGACCATGCGATTACGGTAAATTTTATTTATTGACAGAAAAGATCATCAATCACGTGACAGATCATAGTTTAGGGTGTTAAATACCTTAAACGTCTAATAGTTATGAAATCTTATGAGAAGATGAAGATGTTTATGATATGGGGTATGTATATATATATATATATATGCATATAGGAATAGAAGTGATTTATCATGGTTGTCTTGATGATTCTATGCCTCAAATGTTGATGTCACTTAATATTGTAAAATGTGGCGGATAGTAAAATGGGTGTTATATGCCATGAGTATTAAAAGTTTTACGATTACTCATCAGAAATTCATGGAGTAGTCTTTGTGGAATATTTAAGGGTATTTTTCTAGCCATTCTAGGCTTAAAAGGAAAAATACACGAAGCTATCATTGCATGCATCATATGTCGTACGTAGGCAAGGTAGGTTAGGAAATATCCTTTGGAAGTCCACGGAACAAATGATATACATATTCTCGCTATTTTATTTTAAAAATTTAAATTCTTACTAAATTTTACTCGTTAGATGTCATAAATCAGTGAATAATAATCTGGATGAAAACTTTTGAAAAAAGAAAATAAATAGATAGATTATTTGTATTTTTATTGTAGTATGAACTACGGTATGCTTGATCCTAGGATGTGTACGTAGGCAGCCGCCATACGGTTCAGCATAAAAATGTAGCCAAATTCATACTGGACTCAACTGACTCAGCTTAAAGAGTCATTAAACTTGATCATGTTATAATAATAGTTCAGAGTAAGGTAGTACTAGATTTTCGGTCGTGTAACTGACGTATTGAACATCAGAGTGAATTAAACCAAATGAATTCACATGGGGTGGGAAGAATATTGCTTACAGTTTAACTATGGTTGTTCATTGTGATTTTCCTTATATATTTGGATATCATGATGAGGTTTTGAAGATTTAATTGTATTTATTCATTCCTCAAAATTGTATAAAAAATGGACTGTGTATACAAGCATAAGCATGATTTGAAATTTAAGAACTCGGATGGTGATTTGAAAACTCGTATGCTCTTTTAAAAATAAAGGTGTGTAACCCTATAAATTTTACCCCTTGAGGGCTCGTAAACCTTAAGTACTGCAGCTTTGAACACGAACCTTGGGTATTGAAAATGAATAGAAAGTACACTTTGTCTGTGTTAACCTCAAATTCTGTGATTTACATTCATGAATTTGTTTTTCCTCAAAACATGAAAGTTGTAGCCTAAGATGTCTAGTTTATGCAAAATTTTACGTTACTGATTTAGGATTAGTACATTGAGAGTAATGACCAAAACACTACTGCTGATGCAAACTCTATGAGATTATGTCTTATAGTTATGCATGGGTTACTTATTTTAGTTCTGTGGTGAACTCTTGTTTCCAAAAAGGATTTCTTATATGTACAAGTTTGTTTAAAAAAATAAAAAAATTTCACGTGGGATTCTTAGAAGACCAAGGATATAACTGATCCTAGGATTTGAATGCTAGAGGTGATCACTTGAAATACTCGACGTGTTAAAACATTATTTCTATTTTTTCCCAATGTAACGGACCTTGGATTCGGGTAATCGGGTCGGATTATAGGTTCGAGGGCCGAGGCGTCATAATGGATGTAAGCAATCTGCTGAACCACATAAATCTTCTGTCGTGTGATTGTTTGTTCTTGTTTTACGTTATTAATTATGTGTTTGATTTATTTCGAATTAGTCCATAATTCCTAATAAGCTGGTATCAGAGCTTTTGGAGTTAATTAATCTTTATTTGAGATGGCATCAAAATATGTGAAGGTTTCGAACACTAGGTTCGATGTCGAGAAGTTTGATGGAAAGACAAACTTTGGACTATGGTAAGTCTAGGTAAAGGATTTGCTGATTTAACAAGGTTTGCACAAGGCCTTGAAGAGGAAACCAATGGATATTAAGGATGACTATTGGGAAGAATATGATCTGCAGACATGTGGTACAATACGTTTGTGTTTGGCACATGATGCATGAAGAATCGACAGCGTCGTTGTGGATAAAGCTGGAGAACTTAGACATGACGAAATCTCTTTCAAGTAGGTTGTTTCGAAAGAAATAATTCTATCGTTTTTTGTTAAAAGAATGTACGACTATGAATTACGCCTAATGAAGATCAAGCTATGTTACTGTTGGGTACTCTTCCCGAGTCATTTGAACCACTGATTCAACATCTATTGGGACCAAAGGAAAAGATCACTTTAAAAGAGGCAGTTTCTACCCTTTTATCGGATGAGTTTTAAATCTGGATGCAATAGAGAGCAACCAAAATGTAGGCTCGTTTGTAAAAGAGAATGAGAAGGGATTTGGATATAATAAATCTAGATATAACAGAAAAGCTAAGAAGGAGATCGAATATTATTGATCTCACAAGAAAGGACACATAAAAGAGAGATTGTCCCTAGCTTAAGCCTAGGGATGGGGAATGATCAAGTTCACAAGCAACAATAGTTAATGATGAGTCAGATACAGGAGAGGTATTGACGATCATATCAGGTGATCATCGTATGGATTGGATTCTTGATTCTGCTTGTTCTTATCATGTATGTCCAAATAGAGATTAATTCACTCCTTGCAAGGAAGTGGATGTTGGTCAAGTATTGCTAGGTAATAACTTTGCAAGCAAGACAACTAGGATATGAATAGTTCAGATCAAGACCAGTGAGGGCAAGGTGAAAATCTTATCTGAGGTGAGACACATTCTTGAACTAAACAAGAATTTGATTTATCTTGGTGTTTTAGAATCTAAGTGTTACAGTTTTGCGGCCGAAGGTAGAATTCTAAAAGTGGTGGATAGAAATTCCAAACTGGTAATTCATGGCGAGATGCAAGAAAATTTGTATTTTTTGTCAGGTAATATAGTAATAGGAGGAGTCGTAATTAGAACCGAAGACAAGAAATTTTTTAATCCTAAAAAATTGTGTCATATGCCGCTGGGGCATATAAATGAGGATGGATTGGATGTATTGTGTAAGCAGGATTTGCTTGATAAGTTTGAGATTGCCAAAGGTGAATTATGTGAACGTTATGTTTATGGAAGATGGTATAGGGTGGAACTTGGCAATAGTGTCCATTGTATTATTACTTTTGGCTTACATCCATTTAGATATTTGGAAGCCTTTTAATGGAGGTATGGGATTTTCTTTCATTGACGACTTTTCTAAGAGAGTGATTGTATGTCATGAAGAAAGGAGAAGTCGTTAAAACTTTTTAGAAGTAGAGGACTATGATGAAGACCCAAACTGATAAGAAAGTATGGCGACTGAGGTCCGTCATTAGAGGAAAATTTATGAATGTTCCCATTAAAGAGTATTGTCAGATTGAAGACATAATGAAGCACTTCACGGTGAAAGAAACATCTCAAAGGAATGAGGTAGCAGGATGAATGAATCGAACCATTATGGAAATAGCATGGTGCATATTGGGTATAAAATCTTGAGCTAAAGAAAGTTAAACCAACATGCTATCTCGTATACAGATCACCATCGACAACCATCAAGTTAGGGGCATATTTTGAGGTATATTTCTGCAACTTTGCTGGTTATGATTCCATTAAGATATTTGGTGGTTTTGCTTATTTCCATGCTAGGGAAAGTAAGCTAGACCCAAAGGAGAAGATAGTTATAGGCTGTGAAGATGGGGTCAAAGGTGAAAATTGTGGTGTATAAAGAACTACAAATTTGTGTTCAGTATGGATGTTACATACGTAGAGTTTGTTTTGCATCACCTTAACAAATCGAGTTCGACTTGACTGGAGAAGAGTGTTGGTGATTCTGGGCTGGTGGGGTTTATATCTCACATGGATTCTACATTAGATCAATGTTTTAAAAACCAGATCGGACCGGTCGGTTCAACCGGTGAACCAATGGCCCAGTCCAAAATCTGGTTCCGGTCACACTGACCCAACATTTTTTTTAAAAACCGTCTTTTTTGTGTGAATCAGTCGAGCCGGCCGATTTAACCAGTGAACCAAGTGACCCAGCTCAGTTAAAAACTGACTTTCTAAATTCTTTATTTTAGCAAAATATGTTTGGTAGAGGTTTTGAACCCTACATCATTTGACAGTTTACATCTAAACTATCTCAACTGCAATCAATTTGATGTTACTATGTTGTTCAAATTATATTTACTATGTATTTATGTTTTTAGTATTTTTCCAAAATTATGTTATTGTTGAGTTTTGAACACAAGACCCAAAAGTGAATTAGTGGTTGTGTTTACCATCTGCACTACATGTAACTGTGCATATTTTTTATAATTACTATATTAATAATATTTAAATTAACCCACTGGTCAACTTACTGGTTGAACTAGATTAACCCAACCCACTAGCTTCTCTGGTTCAATTACTAGTCCAGTCTTTAAAACATTGCATTAGATATATATGTGGATGAGGAAGAGGTTCCTACTTGGGGATCTCGGCAACAACATGAAGTGAAGTCTTTGGTTAGTGAAAGGACAAGGGAAACCATTAGAGAATTAGTTTGGTATTGCTCTAAAGATGTTGTAGTCTATGCATTGTTAGCTTATGAAGCTAAGTAGAAAGCAGTGATGGGTAAAGAGGTAAAGTCTCTTTACATGACTTAGGTGCTTATTAAAGCTACCGAAGGGAAGCAATGCAGGTGGGTGCAAATGGGTATTCACTAAGAAGGATATAACTCTAAGCACAAGTAACACATGGTATAAGCCGCAATTATTAGTCAAGCTCAATGCACAGAGGGAAGATGTATATGAAGTTTACTCTCCAATAAAGCACACTTTTAACTGTGCTTTGTTGGCTATAGTGGGATCTATGGAATTAGAATCGGCGTAACTCTGAGTCTTTAGCATTCTTAAAGGATATTTTAGAGGAAGACATTCATATATCGCAACTCGAAGGTTATGTTGTTGTTGCAGGGAAAAAGAATCATGTGGTCAAATCGAAGGAATTCTTGTAAGAATTAAAAGAGTCACCAACGCAATTGTACAAGAGATTTGACACAGTGATGGAGAATCATGAGTTTACTTATAGCTTATATGATAACAATGTGTATTTTAAAAGGCTACTGGTGGTTCCTTGATTGTCTTAATACTATATACTGAAGACATACTTAACACTGCTACGAGCATGATTGAGGTTGACACGGTCAGATTTCAGGGGAGTATAGAGTTTGATATGAAAAATTGGAGTGCAGTTGGTAGCTTGGTCCATGTGGTAATATGCATTCAAGTTGACATTTCACAAGCAATTCGTGTTGTTAATTATTTAGAGAATATAGGAGAACAACATCGGCATGTAGCGCAGTGAGTTATGGATATCTATAGAGTACTAATGATGTAGGATTAAACAATATCCTACAGGTGGAGGTGTCGTGAAGAGCGTGGTGGTGTAGATGATATCCGTGAGGTAAAAGAACAGTAGAGGAGTCGTTTGCCAGAATATTATCAAAGGTGGAGAATTGTTAAGATATTTTAGTAGGACTCTTAATAAGAGTCCCATATGGTTTTATGAACTTTTTCTCATAAGAACTTACTATTTTAGGTTGGTATCCTTTCATATTTAGTTTAGGATTCTTATTCCTTTCTGGGATTAGGATACCTATTGGAGTTTATAAATATAGGGATAGGGATTTAGCCTAAAGTATTAATTCACAACATTGAGAGTACGGAGAGATCTCTTGTAAAAGTTGTGAGGCTAGGAGAGAGAACAAGAAGAGAAGTGTGTACAACATTGAGAGAAGGTTGTGAGATTTAGTTCTTGACAATATTAAGGTTTATCTTTGAAAGGGTTGAAAGGTTTTCTCTTGTTGAGTGTGGGCTACCATTAAAGGTGTGTACTTTATAATCTGTTCTTCGTTATTCATTATAGTAGAAGATATTCATCATTGTCTGTAGATTTAGACAATCTTGTCGAACCACGTAAATCTTGTTTCGTGTGATTGCTTGTTCTTATTTTCTTGTTTTACATTTTTTATTGTGTGTTTGATTCATCTTGAATTAGTCCATAATTCCTAAGAGTACGTGTGGTCAAGTCAATTCATGGGGTCTCAACAAATAGGCATAATTGGTCAGAAATAAATCACGTGTAAAAACTATCAAATTTTAATTGGTAAGGATGATTTACATGGTAATCAAGAGATCGTTAGCTCACCAAAAATTAAAGTTAGATTACGACCCTATATAATTAAGGATGAATGAGGATATTATGTGATATATTTACCAAATTACTAAAATTACCGTTCTTAGAGCATCCACAGTGGTATGGTAAAATACCTTTTTACCTTATTTGAGTTGAGTAGTGGGTAGGGGAAAATAAGAATTTCCCCCTACGAGAGTCCTAGATAGGCTAAAATTGGCCTTCTCCAGACTCATCTGCAAATTATTTTACGGGGCGTGGATCTGGCACCACGTCTGAAATGGGGCGTAGAGGTACGATGGCGTTTGAAACGGGGCGTGGAGGTAAAGCCACGCCCCAATTTTTTTAAAATTTTTTAAATTGCATGGGACGTGGAGATTGCTCCACGCCCAAATATTTTTTTTTTTAATTTTTTTTTAAATTACTTTTATAAAATGGGTAAAAAATTTTTAAAAATTATAAAAATTAAAAAAAATTATAAAAATTATAAAAAATTTTAAAAAAAATTAAAAAAATTAAAAAAAAATTTATAAAAACCAGGCGTAGTGCTAACACTACGTTTGATTCCAAGCGTGGTCCAAGGACCACGCCTGGCTTTTTAAAATATATATATATTTTTTAAATGTCAATTTTGTCCCCAGTTTAGGTTTTTTATTAATTTTTTAAATTTTTTTAAAACACTCCCCACTGTGGATGTGGGTCTTGTAGGCTAAAAAACGGTAAGGTAAAATAGCTTTTTACCCTACAACACTGTAGATGCTCTTAGAGCATCCATAGGTGTATGCAAAATATTTTGCTGATAGGGTAAAATTCTATACACGAGATTGCTTTTGCTCCATGTTTTTTTTGTTTTGTTTTCAAAATAAAGCCCAAGTTGGGCTTGTTGTATTGCCCACGCCCAACCTTGGTTGGGTTTTGCTTTGCGTGGTGAAGGATTGCTCTTAACCCTAATCCTTTGCCAGGTTTATTAATTATCACAAGCATTGTTTTCGAACATTAAGCTTCCGAAGTGGACATTGTGTACATATACGTGTAAAGCAGCATGCCACACGTATAAAACAAGGAACAAGTTAGAATCCTATGAACCATTTGAGCCATCAGTTATTAATAAGTTTGTACTAATGGTACTTAATCAAAACGTTTCAAATATTTGCAAATTTATTGGACCTAACCAAATACTATTTAGTTATGATTATTGAAACTTTGGATGGAGGCAACATTAATGTTAAAAAAAAGTTAGGTTGTATTAATGACGCCTTTCGAGGGAGGAGAAAATTGTTGGTAATTGAATTCACGACCTAGATCAAAATCTACTGACACCTTATGCTGTGTTTGATAGCATTTGAATTCCATGGAAATGGGTTAGTTCCGCGGAAACAATACAAATTCCGTTGTTTATTTACATTTTTAATTCCATAGAAGTAGGGGCCCAGTTACTTAAAAGCGTGGCCAATAGTTAATTTTTAATGTAATTCTATGGAATAGGCTTCCTTGGCCCCCTAAAGGAATTAATTCTGCGAAAGTGGTGGAAATGAACCTATCTCCGCGGAACACATTTCCTTGCTATCAAGCACAGTATTACATTTAACAAATAAACATGAACTTGTTTTAACAATCACCCAAAAAAAAAAGAACAGAAATCACAATATATAGGATGGGCAGATGCTTAATGGGGTCCACATGAAAAAATTTAAGAGATTATTTCCTTAGCACTGAAATTTACCTTGTTCTAAAACTTCTAACCTCATAAAAATTTTGGTGATTTATAAGACCATCCACACAAATTATTTGTTTTAAACCGACGATTGATAAAGTTATAAGTTTTACAAATGGTGATATTATATAAGCATGATTTATGTGGTGAGAAGATCGCGTCACCTGACACCCTTTGATAATCTCTATGTGAGCCAAACAAAAATCTTAGCCAAATCTTAACTGCATATCCAAATAGTCTATAGATAATGAAAGCGTATCCACATACATTGTTAAAAGTACATTGAGTGTACATTGGCCTATGAGGCCCACATAGAAATAATTCAAGTGCTGATTTTATGTTATAATATTATTCTCATCCTCACAAAAAATTACCCCATTTTAAGTAATGTATTAATAACGATGTACTTTTAATAATCTATCTTGATCTGCTCTCATAAATAATTCCTTATTATTTATTTATTGAGAGCAGATCAGAATACATTGACTTTACATTGGTTTGTGGGGCCTACTAGAGATGAATCAGGGGCTCATTTTAAAGCTTGGTATTCTCCCCATAATGTTGAACATCTTCACAAAAAATTAGTCCATTTTAAAACTTGCGACCTCATCATCCATAGAGCGAAATCAACAGTAAAATAAATAGCTCAAACACCATTGATTTTCAGTGATTTGAGATATTATTTTACCCTTTGTTTCACTCTATAGATGATGGGGTTACAAGATTTAGAATGGGGTAATTTTTTGTGAAGATGATCAATGATGGAGAGAATATCCTAACTTAAAATGCAAAAATGATATGAGGGTCGGCCCTTTAATTTGTTCAGTTGAACATATTGAGGTGACATTTTTCATCTACCACTCATTTTGTATTTGTGAGGTCCACACATACACAATGAGTGGTTGATGTTGGGTGCCAGCTCAATCTATTCAGCTGGAAAGATTAAAGGGCTGGTCCCAATAACACCTCTCCTTAAAGTGAGCCACTGATTCATCTCTAGGTGGGCCCCATAAACCAATGTACACTCAATGTACTCATAATAAATGTACTTCGATCGGCTCTCTTATTTATTTTGATAAGAAGTTCCCTAGTATTAATGATTTTTATCTTTACCCAAGTGTTAAATGATGTCCAAGTTCCAATCCAACTCTTCCTTCAAACTCCTCGATCCATATTTTTGTCTTACACAAAGCTTGTAACCTATGCTTTTGGGGTCTTGACAAATTCTATAGAAAAATTTGGACTTGAACATAGAGATCTTGAGTAGGAAATTCTTTGCATGTGATATTACCTTGAGTGAGATACATGTAATTTTTATATAATATTGGGGATAACCCATGCCTTTGGCACGATTCTTAATTCATCGCGTGTTTTAATCGTCTAAAATTTGTTTCAACATATGTTAGTCTACGATTTTACGCATGCGGTACGTCTGCACCCTGTTCATACTCAATACGTACCTAGTATGGTGACTTATCTTATTTTGAAGCTCTTTAAGAATCATTTTCAAAAATATAAATTTTTTTAAAAAACTGATTTGTAGATAAAAAGTTATGACATTTTTATTTTAAAAAAATTAAGATTTGCGAAAATTTTTCTCTCCTCCACATGTACACCTTTTTACTTTATGTGTACACCACATTTTTTATCTAAAAAATTATATTTATTATATGTCCTTTAGATAATCTTTATTTACCAAAAATGCGATCAATTAGTAAGTTATATGTGTTTGTCCTAGTCAGCATGGACGGTCCAGATTTGTTAGAGGACAAATCTTGGTCGTGCTTTATCTCAAGACCGCTCTATTTTATTATATAGATGTGTACTCATTTGGAGTGTTCCCTTTACCGTTATATGGCGACTTTCTCTTCGCCGTTACGGCGCGACTTTATCTTCGTTGTTATGGGGTGACTTCACTTTTATTATCCTTATCTTTCCAATAACTATTTCTTTATTTATTTATTTTTTATTTTTTTGTATTTTATTCATTTTCGCATTTGTCCTCTGCACCTATGCTGCACATGTTTCTTATGTTCGATTTGTTTTTTTACATTGGATTTGTACTTAATAAATGCATTAAAATAAACTTAATAGTAATGTATTGGAAATATTTGGGATTTGGTATCTTGATAATCGGATTAACAAAAAAAAGGAGAGTAAAATTTACTTAAAAAATGATGAAGGTTTGTGTTACAGATAATGTCTTTAAAAGAAATTTATCCATGCCATGTACGATGTTGACTGTTCTATGGACGTCTGTCTCACATGATACAACGATTGGATTGTACATAAGGCAACACTCCAAATCTATATGCTCTAGCAAAATTGACGATTATTGTGCTCTCACATACGAGTTACATAAATGACTTATGAATCTCTGAAAATCTTATGAAAAACTTGTACAAAATGGTGAAAAATAAATGGATTCTTATATAGTACCCATCATGATCACTATCTATAAACCACAATGTGTCTCTCCATAGAGACACATGTTCCATGGCTATGATAAGGCACCCCCAATCGACACAACTAAAGAAAATAAATAAATAAATATTTTAAAAGGTCCCTTTGGGTTTGTCAATGTTCATGATGAGATAATGAACTCAAATGTAAGTCCTTACTTGAGTTAGAGTTAGGTCGTATCGTTTGTGCAAACTTACACTTCATCGAAGATCGAAGATAAAGTACACCATCACTCAACTCACCACCGAAACTCATCACATGTTGGTAAGTGACATTGATTATCATTCATAGGTGATTAGAATGCATTAGGACTTAGCCTGATTTACAGGCTATGTCAGTATCGATACTGCCTGAGTGAGTATCGATACTGGCCTGCTGGTATAGATACCGACTTAGCTGGTATCGATACTCCATCATCAAGTATCAATACTCACTCAGCTAGTATCAATACTTAGCTGGTATCGATACCAATTTTGCCAGTGCGATTTTTGGCCTAGGGTTTTATACCCTTTTGGTCTTTAGTATTAAAGACCTTAGGTTTTGCTCCTTATATATATATAGGAGAGAAACAAACCATTTTATGCAATGCATCTAAAAAGAAGAGAGTTAGAGTGCTTAGAGTGAGAAACCATTGAGAGACTCCTTGGGTAGTCATCTTCTCCAAATAGCTAGGGCTTCAAGATCTTGGGAGAGATTGAGCTAACTTCTTCAACAGAGTCGATTTTGTTCTACTCTCATAGGGCTTTTCATTTTAGCTAGATATTGCATATCATTCTAGCATGAGAACCTTAGAGTGTTGAAGAAACACCAAATCTTCAAACACCATTACTGTCACTGGTGAAGTTCCGATGAGTTCGTGGTAGAGTTCCGGCAAGGTGCATACTCGTAGATTCGAGCAAACAAGTACGAAGCTTGGTGGATTCCGAGTTGGAGGCATACAAGAGGCTTGTGGACTCAAGCTAGCAAGTGCGGGTCTTGGTGGATTCCAAGTTAGAGACGCACATATCATTGAAGAAGCGATTCATTGATACGGGTGGAGGAGAAAGACCAGTCAAGTTTGCATGAGGGATTCGTGTTGTCGATGTGAACGGTTGTAAGATTTCTCATAACTCTTAGTGATAATTTCTGGACTCGGTTCCGGGGTTTTTTCTGTTAGGTTTTTCCCCGTCAACAAAAATCATTTGTGTTGAATGTTTACATGTGAATGATTTTTGTACAAGATTGAAATATTTGATTCTCTCTTAATTCCACATTCGAGAATCGAATAAGTCAATACTTGTTTTGTTTCAATTTTTACTTATTATGAATTTATTGTGAATTTAATCTTTAAATTGGTAGATATTGATCTCCCTTCCATATACACCTAGATTAGTGTTTATTGATTAAGACATAAACCTAAGAATAGGTGATATTTCATATTTGACTCATAAGAATTATTAAAAATATTAAATTATTCCAACAGGTAATACGTATTTTTTCTCTATTAATATTAGCTTTATTCTTACACCAAATTTACATTGTCATGTAGACCCACATAAAATTTATTCAATGACAGATATTAACCAACTTGATGAGAAGATCGTTATCGCAAGAAATCAAACCATGAATCATCTCTACACGGACTTGTATACAAGTGTAATCAGAGTGTAAGAATAAGATAGTTTGCTGACTCGGTCGAGTCAGGCCTAATCCGGTTAACTCGGATTGAACTCGGTTTGAACCAAGCGAGCTATCCACTACTCAGCCTGATTCTGCCATTCAACTCGTTTTCATTACTTATTTTTCTTTTTAAATTTTTTCGACACATGCTTGACTCAACCGACTCGACCTCGACTCGGGCTGACTTTGCTAGTTCAACCCATTTTTATTACCGTTTGTTTTTAAGACATAAGGTTTTGATGCGGAGTTTAAACACTTCTTAGTCATTGTTTGATACAATAATCTAATGATTAGCAACTCACAGATGGGTCCTTTTAATTTAAGAATGGGTCCTTAAATTTAAAAAGTGAAAAAGATCATTTCGGTATGTGATTGAACTAAGTTTTAAATTCTGACTCATTTCGAAATTTGATGATCTACATAGTGAAAACAATATCTTGACTCTAAATCAACCATTGAATCGTCTCATATAGACCCATATTAATTGGGGTGCAATTGATGGGTCAAATAACCCGCCCCTAACATAATTAAATTAGTTAAAAAGTCATGACATGCATCTGATGAAATAAATGTTGAAAACCCGCCTTCTGGCGGCTAAACCGAAGTTTAACCTGAATTTGATGGCATCCTTCCCATTTATAATAGAGTATGAAAAATTATTTTATCCTCACCCACAAATCAAAATATACCCCATCATCTTCATCTTCTTCCCCACCACCACCAATACTAACACCACGCGGCTTTAAAATCTAATTTTTTTTTTCGGATCTCCTCTTTTTCTTCTATCTCTCTTTCTCTTCACGTAAAGTGGAGATCTGATTTTTTTTTTCCAGATGTCCTCTATCTCTCTTCTCCTTCCCTCCTCTCTCTCTCTCTCTCTCTTCACGTAAAGTGGAGATCTGATTTTTTTTTTCCAGATGTCCTCTATCTCTCTTCTCCTTCCCTCCTCTCTCTCTCTCTCTCTCTCTCTCTCTCTCTCTTTCTCTTCACGTAACGTGGAGATCTAATTTTTTTCTTCTGATCTCCTCTCTCACTCTCTCTCCTCTCTTTCTCTCTATCTCTCTTTCTTTCACTTTCGGTTCGGAGATCTGAATTTTTTTTATCACCTCTCTCTCTCATATCTTTCCCACTTCTCGTTCTCTCTTTCTCTACTTCCATTCTTTCGCAAACGATGATTGTCCGGGATTTTGGTGGCTATAGCGGTGGTGGCCATGGCTATTACATGTAAGATTGCATGCACATGTTGCATGCCACATACAAATAAAGCCAAGATCATGCAACGTCCAACAACTCTACGCCATACAACGTATTTCACACGCTCACAACTCTCAACATACATTATTTTATAGTGGTGCCTCACACCACATCTGCTCTTCTCTATCTTTATTTTATACTTATCAACCAGCACCAAAATCATGCTTGGTACAACTCCCGGATGGTACAATTTCATCTGTGAAGCATATAGGAGACGTTGTCTTTTCTCCATCTTTAAAGCTAACTAATGTATATTTTATTCCAAGCTTTAAATTCAATCTCATATCCATCAGTCAACTAACCAAATCTCTGGGTTGTGTGACTTCTTTTTCTTCTCATTCCTGTTCTTTTTAGGACCCATGCATGAAGCAGGAGATTGATTGGGGTAGTCTTCTTGGTGGCCTCAATCACTTGAACACTTCTTTTGCTTTCTAGTTGCTAAAAAATAAGCCGTTTGATTTGTGGCACTGGCGCCTCGACCATCCTAGTTTAGAGCGATTTCGCTATTTAGTTCGTAGTTTTGATTTCATTCATTCTGATTTATCAGTTGATTGTGATGTATGCCCTCAAGCAAAACAGTCACGTTTAAGTTTTAATAACAGCAGCAGTTTATCTTCACATGCGTTTCAATTAATTCATTGTGATATTTGGGGACCCTTTTCGGTTCCTTCACAAAGTGGTGCCCGATATTTTTTGACGATTGTTGATGATTATACTCGATGCACCTGGGTATATCTGATGACAGCAAAGTCAGAAACATTGAAATTCCTCAATTATTTTTTAATTTTGTCATAAATCAATACTCTAAACGCATCAGAACTATATCCTCGGGCTCGGGTGACATTTTTTTAGCCCAACTCCAAAAATTCCGTTCTGATAACGGTAAGGAGTTTCTATCTACCGAGCTGCAATCTTGGTTTACCGCCCATGGGGGCTTACACCAACGTTCTTGTGTCTCAACCCCTCAACAAAATGGAGTGGTGGAGCGCAAACATCACCACCTCCTTAATGTTGCAAGGGCGTTACGTTTTCAGGCCAATCTCCCCCTTTCATTTTGGGGCGAATGCATATTGGCTGCCACTTATTTAATTAATCAACTCCCTTCGCCACTTTTATCTCATAAATCCCCCAATGAGTTATTAACTGGCCACGCCCCTGACTATAAACATCTAAGAGTTTTGGATGTCTATGTTTCGCTCATAATACCAAGATCAAGCATAAATTTGATCAACAAGCGAAACCGATAATCTTTGTTGGTTATCCTTGATATCGAATCAAAGGCATTTTATGTTTCCCGTGATGTAATATTCCACGAGAAATTTTTTCCTTTTCATGATATTTTAAAATCTTCAACTCCACCCACTATCGAATTTCATTCGTTAGATGCGAATATCTCTTATCCACCGTTGGATACTGCTTCCTCTTCATCTCCATGCATAATCTCGTCTCCGTATGGATCCCATGTTTCCTCCATCTCACCTGAACCATCCACACCTATAGGAGATTCTACTCCTACTGTCATATCCTCTCCATCATTGGATGCCAGTCCCAACTCCTCTCCCTCTACTTTGGCTTCCCCACTGAGTTCGATCTCCTCTCCGAGCTCGACCTCCCCATCACCCGCAACAGATCAATCCTCCAAACCGGTTAGAGACTGTCGTCCTCCATCTTATTTGAAGGACTACGTTTGTACTGTCTAAGGCTGCACCTCGTCTTCCGCATATCCTCTAACGAACTACTTATCGTTTGATAGATTTTCTCCTATTCACAAAATTTTCTTGGCCAGGGTTCTCACAACAGATGAACCCACATCCTTTACTTAGGCCATGCGATATCCACAATGGCGTGAGGCCATGTCGAAAGAAATTCAAGCGTTAGAGCATAATAACACTTGGGTCTTATCTCCATTACCTCCAGGAAAATCCATTATAGGTTGTAAGTAGATTTACAAAATCAAATTCAAATCTGATGGTTCTATTGAGCAACACAAGGCTCGCTTAGTTGCGAAAGGGTATACCCAACAAGAAGGAGTTGACTACCATGACACGTTTGCGCCTGTTGCGAAACTTGTCACAGTACGGGTCCTTTTATCCATTGCTTCCGTCAAAGGATGGTCCTTATATCAGCTTGATGTTAACAATCTCTTTATGGCTTGAAACAAGCCTCTCGTCAATGGTTTTCTAAATTCTCCACTACCCTAATTGATGAAGGCTTCACTCAATCTCTCTCTGACTATTCTCTATTTACTTTTCATTAAGGTTCTCTTTCCTTGTTTGTCCTTGTTTACGTAGATGATATTATCATCACATGCACTGATGATAATGCCATTAGTAAACTCAATTCTCGTCTTGAAATGAGATTTCCAATCAAAGATCTTGGTAAATTGCAATATTTCTCGGGATTGAGGTATCTCAATCTGATAAGGGTATATTTTTATGTCAACGTAAATATATCCTTGATATATTAAGTGATTCAGGTTTAACAGGTGCTCGTGTATCCCCATTCCCGATGGAGCAACATCTTAAGTTACTTCCCACTGATGGTGACCCAATTCCAGATCCGAGTCAGTTCCGTCGATTAATTGGTCGACTACTATATCTAACTGTCACGAGACCTGATATTACGTATTCTGTTAATTATTTAAGTCAATTTATGCAGGATCCACGATCTTCCCATCTTGATGCGGCAAATCGTGTTCTTCGATACCTAAAGGGTACGATTCATCATGGTCTCCTTCTCTCTTCCAAGAGTGACCTTATTTTAAAGGGTTACACCGATTCTGATTGGGCTGGGTGCCCCACAACCCGACGATCCACTACAGGGTACTTTACTATGATTGGTGATAGTCCAATTTCTTGGAAATCCAAGAAACAACCGACTATCTCCCGCTCATCTGCTGAAGCTGAATATCGTGCCTTAGCGAATCTCACTGCTGAGATTCAATGGTTGACCTATCTTTTCCGAGATCTCAAGCTTTCTCAACCTGCCCCAGTGTCCATCTATTGTGATAGTCAAGCGGCTATTCACATCGTCGAGAATACAGTGTTCCACGAACGGACTAAACATATTGAAATTGATTGTTATTTCGTTCGCGAAAAGATTTTATCTCGGCTCATTAATCCTCGTTACATCAAATCAATTGATCAACTTGCTGATATATTTACGAAACCCCTAGGGGCTTATCAGTTTCAACGTTTATCAAGCAAGTTGGGCCTCCGTCTAATTTCTCCTCCCGCTCCGACTTGAGGGGGATATTACGTGTAAGATTGCATGCACGTGTTGCATGCCACATGCAAATAAAGCCAAGATCATGCAACATCCAACAACTCAACGCCATACAACGTATTTCACACGCTCACAATTCTCAACATACGTTACCATTGAAGACTGATTACTTCAACAACTAAACCACGTGGTGGTCAAGATAAAAGAGATAAGATCAAATAGATTTTCAGTTAGTATATTGTAACTTATAATAATTATTCTTTCTTTTAGACTCTTTTCTTATTGGTTAGTTATTCTCTGATGTAAATCCTTTGTAACTCTCCTGGTTGAGTTGTAACTTGTTATTTATATCTAATGATATACGTCAAGATCTCACAAGTTGTGAGGAAACAAACTTTTAGACTTAATTTATTTTACAATGGCCAGGGTTGAAGATGATTTTTTTTAATTCTTTTAAATCTTTATAAAATTATTATTTTATTATAAAAAGCTTGGGATATCCCTTAGCTTATTGAGATGATGTCCTTAAGTGTATTTTGAAAAAATGAGATATCTCCTAGTGTAGGATATCTCCTAGTGTAAATGAGGATGGGGATATCACCACTCATTTTCTAATGAAATACTTGAGTGAAACTTATTTTACCAAAACTTCTGAAAATACCCTTATGCGTACTTTTTTTCTTAGCAAATTATATATATAGTTATAAACTAGTGTAGTGTAAATGAGGAAGGGAATATCATCACTCATTATATAATGCAAATACTTGAGTGAAGCTTATTTTGCCAAAACTTCTTAAAATACCCTTATGTGTACTTTTTTCTTAGCAAATTACCTATATAAAGTTGTAAATTATTTATTAAATGGAGGGCATTGTTGGTACTAAATAAAATTCTAGCATTAAACAATTCTACTATAACATTAAATGAACCAACATGATACATTAATAAATAACAACTATAATTAAGAAACATACCCAATATAGACTCGTGCAACACACGTACACAAAACTTGTATTTATTATAGATAAATATTCTTATACATTCGAACTCAATCCAAATAACGGCGTACACATGCATCATAGGAAATACAACATTCATCAACATTAATTCAACATACAAATGTATTATTATAAATATATTGTAGATGAGAAGTCGAACATCCAAATTTTTTTTTCCTTCATCTTCAGTATTAATTGCCTGATGATAAATTTAGTTGGCCGAATGATTGGATAAAACTATTAGATCAATTAATCCACTGGATTCTCTCCACATGCCGAGAAGTAAATCTTTTGAAAGCTTTCTTTTAGACAAGAATTCAGCAATGGGGCATTAATAAATCCCTTCTCCGAAGTTGTCACCAACCTTAGCTTTCCCATGTAACTTACTATAGTAAACACAAGGCTATGTATCATCAAACACATTCAAATTAGTACAAAGTATTATTTGAGGGTATTTTTGTTAATTTAATTAGAAGGCCAGACATCAGTCGAAGTGTGAGTTCTGTTTATTAATAGTATAGATATAGATATAGATTTAATAAGTAATTAGTACCTGAGGCATCCCAGATATAGTAAAGTAGAAACTCCTAAGTGGATTGCCTGCTATAGCTGCTTTCTCAACAGGACCACACATATTTGAAATCATGATGGTTTTGTTCCTCACATTTGAATAGATGAACTTGGCTCCTCCCTACATACATCCATGAAACAAAATCAACTTATGTTTAATTCAATGAGTCCTATGTATATGCTAGTGTTGCATATGAAGTTGGATCTTTTTTTGCGCATCATACAAACACATCAGAAAAATCAGTTCAAAATCGACTAATTTTGAGTAAATACAAAGTCACATTACAATAAATAGATCAGATAATAAAAAATTTGCTTGTAAATTTAGGGTTTTTTTTAAGAATTTTTTTTTTTTTTTTTTTACCTCTGGGCCTCTTATCTTCCCCACTATGTTGAGTAGTTTACTAGTGAAATAAGCACCATAGGAATTGGCCTTTCTCTCCATCTCCTCCTTTGCTTTGACAATGTAATCTAAAGGATCAACTTGTTCCATTTCACTACTAACAAAAAATGGAAGTGAAACACTCAATAATCCAAAATAATTTCCCCATATATTTGCTTTCAACATCTCTTCAATACTTTTAAACCCTCTGTACATTCTCATGTTCATGACAACCAGAGCAGTAAGACTTGAGCTCCCATCACCAGATTCTCCAAGTTTCTTCATGTACAAATGAAGTCCATATGATATCCACCCAGTGGTGACATCATTAACTGTCTGTTCATCATCAAATTAAGATATATCAGATTTAAAATATCAACATTAATTAGTAAGTATTAATTACAAATTAAAATCATATGTGAACACTTTCATCAAATAAATATAAGGAACTGATATTTTAGCACCTTTTTATTAGATCAGCCTAAAAACTTTCGGTTCTATATAGTCGATAATATAAAATAGTTTGTCGGTTATATAAAGTCGCCAACACAATTACAAAATTATTTATTAGTTATATGAATATTTGAAGTATTTTAAAATTATAAATATTCACACCCGTTTTTACTAAATTTATGGGTGGCGGCCAATTCTAAATTAGTTTAATTGACCCAAATCTAAACCAAGCAGGGCCTAAATAACTCAATCTAAATAATTACTTTTACACTTCATTTACACCAGTCTATAGAATCCCACATAGGATGAATCAAGAGCTGATTTTTTATTTTTGAGTGAGTATGATCCCACTACACAGATCATCATCACAAACAATCAAAATTTATAAAAATTTTAATCCCATCAAAACCTGATTGAAAATTTTACTTGAAAACGAAGAAATAATTAAAACTAAAGATAATCAAATAATGAATGAACTTACCCCTCCAACTCTGGACCTAATATCTCGAATGTGATCAAGAGAGATGGTGACTGAGGAGATGGAAATAGGTTGATGCTCAACTCGGTCTGTCGTCGATCGGATAACCGTCAGGCCGTCTTTCAATATATAAGCACCTAACACATTCTTGGTTAAATCCGAAAGAGTGTTTTTACACTTAGTAACCAAAGCAGAAACCCTAGAATAATTGGTCTTAACTTCATTCATTCTTGAAGAAGCAGAAGGAAATCTAAGAGGATGAGATGGATTTTCAGCTCTTCTAAAGATTGAAAACAGAGCACCCATGATAGAATAACCATCACCAAGTGCATGATTCAGCTTAAAAATTAAAGATCCAGCAGCATTTTTTGTTGGGTATGTAATAAGATGAACTTGCCAAGGAGGAAGATTCTGTGGAAGTTCTTTCATGTTTATATCAGAAATATATTCTTCAATCTGTTCATCATAAAATTCTTGATCATTTGAAGTAGGATGAGGATGAGAAAAAGTAGGAACAATAAGATGATGTTCAGGAACAGAATCAATTTTTTGCCATCTTTGAACACCTTTTTCATCAGTGACAATCACAGAAGAAAACCTAATGTTAATGGGTATGAAAACATCTTTTAGGAATTGAAGTGTTTGGGATTTGGTGAATGCGTTTTCTAATTCAAAAACACCCAAAATGTAGAATGTAAGAGTGGGTGTGTTGATGAATGAACCTAATGGGCTTAAAGGAGGAAGAAGATGAATTCCATCCATCTCTGACATATTTGATGATTTCTATTGATGATATGATCAAATATATGTTATGCTTGATTTTGTAAATTTTTTTTTTTTTTTGTGTTCTGTTTTCCTTACTTCTTGTGCCTCTATTTATAGAATTTCTTAGACATCTTTAAGTAAAATATTTTTTTTTCAGAAAAAAAAAAAAAAAACAGATTTCAAATTAGAAATAAATGATGAGTACATCAAGTAACATTAATTATTTTATAACGTTGTACAGTAATTATAAAATATATTTCCATGTACGTTAGTTATTCTTCTAGATAGATTTCTAAGAATTCTTATAAGAGTAATCCTACATGCACCTCATAGAAATTTTGTGGGTACTAGAGATTTGTTGAAAAATTAATTTTAAAGGAAGAGATTTGTTGCGGACCATAGATTTTTAACTAGTTTTCCAACAAATTTTAGTCCCACAAAATGGCTCACTAAATCTCTCATCCAAATGGACTATGAATAAAATTTTAGGAGCCCATTCATCCTTGTGTTGTATGTGTGGTCAAGTCAACTCACGGGGTCTCGCAAAATAGAAATAATTGGTTAGAAAGAAATCTCACGGAAAACTGAAAAATTTCAATCAATTTTTAATAGGTAAAATTTTTGAAATAATATGATTTTGGGTGAAGTTGATCTACAAATATAATATGTTCGGGAAAATAGGGCATCGGCATGGTGTATGCAAAATATTTTGTTGATAAAATTATGGACACGATAGTGCTTTTGCTCCAACCTTGACTCGGTTTTCCTTTGCTATTAGCTAATAAAGATTTGTCCACACCCAACCTTAACTTTCGAGGTCGACGTTGTGTACATAAACGCCTAAAGCATGCCACACGTGTAAAACATCTGTGAACCATTTGAGCCATTGGTCATTAATATTTGCAAATTTATTGGACTTGACCAAATGCTACTTAGTTATGAAACTTTGGATAGAGACAATATTAATGTGAATTTAAAAGAAGAAAAAAAAATAGTTTAGCCATCGGTCATTAATACAGATTAAAGAGTACTACTTGTTCAGTTATTTTGAGAGGTTGAGTTTGAAATAGGACAGGCGGGGGATGTTGATCCTATGATAAATTTGAACGGCTCTCCTCCAAAGCTTCCAAGTAATTGATTCATTCTCATTCATTCAAAAACACAATAATATTTTTAGACCGATAGTTTTATAAAAATGGTGTCAGACGCTTATGTGGTAGAGTAGGACCCACCTCTTTTTCCCTCGTAAAAGTGTTTTGAAAGAATTTTCAACTTATATGACAATCAACCGACCATGTCACATAAGCATCAGGCACAGCTTTTGTAAATTAGTCACCCAAACAACACTAGTCTATAGTCTTATAAAGAATTTACTAGTAGTGAGGGAAGAGACTACTGGCTAGACCGTCCTTTTGATTTCTTTTATGGTTTGTTTGGATGGGGGATTCCAAGGTAGGGATTCAGTGGGGACCAGGGATTCATGTTTCCCTGGTCTGTTTGGCTGCCAAGAATCCCTGGAAACTTGTTTCCCAAGAAAATATGTTTTCCAGCAAATCCCTGTTTTGGAGTCCCACCTCCCCCTTAGAATTTGCTAGAACTCTAAACTAAGGATTCACTATGTATGCACCCAACTCAATGTAGATTACACCCCACAAAATTAAAACAACAAAATAGAGATTTTCCTTGGATTTTAAATGGTAACCAAACAAACCAAATGATTCAAACTTTCAAGGATTCATGAATCCATGGATTCTTTTATGGTTGCCAAACAAACCAAATGATTCATGTTTCTAGGGATTCATGTTTCCAAGGACTCATGTTTCCCAGGGAAACATGAATTCTGCATCCAAACACACTAT
>MVGT01000009.1:34956-52246 GCA_002174775.1 Macleaya cordata
GACTACCAATAAGATTATGGACATTTTGGGGGTGCCTATAGAAGGGGCTTGCCAATAAGTTTATGGGACCTGCCTATAAAGCCGCCCAACATAATATGTTATAGCAGACACACACGTGATAGGCCCAACAACCACATATGCTCCATGTCACCCAATAGGATTCAAAATAACGCCACACGTGAGGGAGCATGTTGAGAATAGTTCTACATAGGATAAGAAAGCCTTGCAACCTAATATATAATGATCCTAGGCTACTCCACTCATAACCAATTAATTTTGAGTTGGATGCTTACAAATTTAATAGCATCAACATGGAGAAAATTGAAAGGACGATTTTCTAAATTTACATTGTTCTAAAATTTCGAACCCCATAAAAAAATTTAGTGATTTACAAGGCCATCTTTAAAAATTATTTGTTTTTAATCTAACAATTGATAGATTTAGAAGTTTTACAACATGGTAATCTTAGCTGCATATCAAATAACTTATCTATATATAGTTTCTTATTATTTATTTATTTTGATCGCAAGTGCTAAATGATTTCCAAGTTCCAATCCAACTCTTATTCTCCAAACTTAACCTATGCTCTTGATGTCTTCACAAATTCTAGGAAAAAATTTGGACTAAAGTTATCTTCCTCTTTATAACATAGAAGTCGGCGGTTTAAAACTGTTTGGTTGTAGTATTACCATTGAGTGAGACCTATGTAATTTCTATCTATATANAACTCCCCTTCACTTCAACAGATATCAGATCTCTATCAACTGATAAGCTTCCATGGTTGCTGTCTTCTAGATGGAAAATTATATATGCTAATTGTATATAGAATTCAATTCAAACATCTCCATCGCTCCTTATAACTTGGAGGTCTTGGGTTCGAAACTTTGGTTGTGGTAGTGTTTGTGTAGGTACCTGTTTGGGGTGTTCTCTTCATCACATACATTTGTTCTTTTTATTTTTCATGAATTCATAAATTAAGATCCAGGTTGTAATATTCGCACAATTTTTTCGTTTACAATCTTACCTCTTGAATTTTTGGTCCCTCTTGACAACATTGAGGCCAATTAGCGAGTGTTATTTTGTGCATCCTCGTCTGATAGGGGGGTGCACGTTCCCTCCTTCTCATTGGCCTTGTGGATGACGTTGTGAATTCATCATTTCATTGCAGGATTCACAATTCCGAACACTCGGCCAATGAGAAAGAAGGTGATGTGCACAGTGGGTGTACAAAATTGCTCACAATTAGCGATCCACCCTCATTTACTAATTAAAATTAGAGATACACCCTAATATTATCTGAAATTAGTGATTCACTCCTAAAATATTTGGACGGTTAAAGTGATCACATGCTCACCACTTGATGGACACTTTTACCCAATTGGGTTGGGGGGAATTATGGGTTTTTGTTTTGAAAAAATAAAAAAAAAAAGTCTTAAGTGGGTTCCATGTGAGTACACGTGAGGGCCCCATTTTGATAAAAGTTTCCCTTGGTGAGAACGTGAGCACTTATTGACCCAAATGACATAATCGTTATGTTTGGTGTGAATCACTAATTTCAATTAATATGAGGGTGTATCACTAATTTTAATTAGTAAAATGAGGGTGGATTGCAAATTGGCTACAATATTAATGTCATACAAAAAAAATCATGGGTAAAAATGTCAAATTTCAATTAAATTTAATGGGTAAAAGTCTCAAAATAATATAGATGTTGGTAAGGATGATCTATACATGATAATCAAGAGATCATCAACTCACCAAAAATTAGCGTTGGATTATCTTTATGTGAGTCCTATATAATTAAGGTTGAATGATGATCCCACTAGCTCATTTTAATAAATTGATTGATTAATTACAAATCCGTTTATCTATACTATTATAATGCTAAAATTAGCTTAGACGATATTGTGTGTTATTTTTACTAAACTACTAAAATTACCCTTTATTAGAGCATCGACACTGGTGTATGCAAAATATTTTGCTGATAGGGTAAAATTATGGACACGAGATTGCTTTTGCTCCATGCTTTTTTTTTTTTTTTTTTCTTTTTTCAAAGTAAACACAAGTTGGGCTTTGCGTGGTGAAGGATGACCCTTAACCATAACCTGCTGCCAAGTCTATTAATTATCACAAACATTATTTACATTAAATTTCCGAAGTGGACATTGTGTACATAAACGTGTAAAGCATGCCACACGTATAAAACAGGAACAAGTTAGACTCCTATGAAACATTTGAGCCATCGGTCTTTAATAAGTTGTACTATTGGTAATTAATAATACCAGGCATATTACAAGATACCTTATTACGATAATATTGCAACATACTTTTTATGGACCTACATAGAAATGATTCACTAGCTGATTTTTGTGAGGATGTTATCCTCACCATGAAGATCATCATATTCAGAAATCAACCAATTCTAAAACTTCTAACACCCTCAAATCAGCTTATGAAAAATTAGCAAGTTTTAGACATTTTTTTAGACTAATGATTTCTTGTAATTTCTGGTAAACTTTAGATGGGGTTAGAACTTTTAAAAAGAGGGTGACTTTCGAATATAAAGATCTACATGATGAGGAGAACATCCTCACAAAAAAAATCAGCCCTCAAAATATCTTCATGTGGGTCCCATAAAAATATATTGCAATAGTGTCTCAATAAAGTGTATTGCAATATCCCTCCTCCTTAATCAAAACTTTTCAAATATTTGCAAATTTATTGGACCTAACCAAATACTACTAGTTATGATCATTGAAACTTAGTATGGAGATAATATTAATGTGAAACCAAAAAAAAAAAAGTTAGGTTGTATTAATGACGTTTTACGACGGAGATGGTAAAATTGTTGGGAGTTGAATTCACGACCTAACATCAAAACCTACTAACACCTTACATCTAACAAATGACCATGACCTTGTTTTAACAATCACAAAAAAAAATAAAAAAAATAAAAATAAAAAAATCACAATATAAGTTTGAGTCCGGATGGGCAGACTTTTATTGGGTCCACATGGAAAATATTTAAGAGATTATTTTCGTTTGCACTAAAAATTACCTTATTCTAAAACTTCTAACCTCATGCACATGGGCCTTTAGCTCAATGGTTGTGCATCCCTCACAAATCTTTGGTAGTGGGAGGTCTTAGGATCAAAACTTCTTAGCCGTGATATTGACGTTAAGTTTGTCTCATGTAATCGGATAATAAATATAGGTACGCTGTTATTGGTGGTTTCTCTATGCTCGTTGGTGGGTGCATTTTCTGCGTTCATTGGTAACGATGCTCTTGGCGGTTTCTCTAAGTTTTTCATACGCCCACTGCGTGTATCTGTGCCATATATATAACCCGCGCAATAGTACCCTTCAACAAAAAAAAAAGTCTTCTAACCTTATAAATTTTTTGGCGATTTAGAAGACTATCCACACAAATTATTTGTTTTAAACCAACAATTGATATAACTATTTATAAGTTTTGCAACATGGTTACTTTATATAAGCTTGAGTTATGTGGTGAGAAGATTGCAAAACCTGACACCCTTCGATCATATATCTTTATGTGAGCCCAACAAAAATGTTAGCCAAATCTTGACTGCATATCCAAATAACTTGTCTATATACAATGAGAGCGTATCCACATATATTATTAAGTACATTAAGTATACATTGGCTTGTAGGACCCACATAAAAATTATTTAAGGACTTATTTTAAGTTATGATATTCTTCTCATTATGTAGATTATCATCATAAAAGTCATCACATTCTAAGACTTGTAACCAAATCACCCGTTAAGTAAAATCAACGGTAAAATTAATAACTCAAACACCGTTGGTTTTTATTAATTTTTAATCAACGGATGATAAAATCCAGGGGTTTGTGGTTGTGGACTTCATCAAAGTCCACAAAACTCCTATGTTGGTAGGTGTGAACTTCATCAAAGTCCATAGAAGTTCCATGTTGGTTGTTGTGGAGTTTGATGAAGTCCATAAAAGTCTCATGTGGTTGGTTGTAAACTTCAAAATAGTGGATTTGTGAGTTGATGGACTTCCATGGACTTTTTATGATGATTTGTGAAGAAAATTTGGCTAGCCAAATCCAACCAATATAGGTGGGATTTGTATGGGCGTTCTCTCCTCTATCTACTATGACTATAATATTATCATAATTATAATAATTTATTAATAATTATATTTAATAACAAATAATCATAATGATAAGTATTAATTTTTATGATAGTATTTATATTAATAATTAATTATACTTAAATAATTAATAGCTTATAATTATAATTATTGATGATTAAAATTAATTATTAATTTTTCTATTGATAATAATTTATACTTATTATAAAAATTATAAAATAATAATAAAAATACTTATTAATAATTATAATTAATATAGAATGATAATTTAATAACTTGTTATAATGGTACGTTGTTTTGTTATATATTTTCTTGTTATATATTTGTTACATTGACTATTTTATTTTATTTTATTTTACAAGTCTTCTGAAGTCTGTAGAAGTCCATTGACTCTATCATTAAAGTTCTCAAGAGTCTGTAGAAGTTTGTATACTTTACAAGTGAAAGTCCATGGACTGTGTCTCTACAAGTCTGTAGATTTTGGAAGACTCTGCAGAAGTCAGTGGACTCTCTCACAATACATCGAAGTCCGTCATCATCAAGAGTCTGTGTAAGCCCGTGAAAATCCAAATTTACTACCTCCCTGTAAGTTATGATGTTTTGCTTATATTGTAGATCATCCTCACAAAAAATTACCATATTTTAAAACTTGTAACTCCACCATCCATTGATTTAGAGTCAAGATGTTGTCTTCACTATGTAGATCATCAAATCTCGAAATGAGTCCAATTTAAAACTGAGTTCAATCACATACCGAAATGATCTTTTTAAATTGGACTCATTTCGAGATTTGATGACCTACATAGTGAAGACAACATCTTGACTCTAAATCAACCATTGAATCATCACATATAGATCCCATGCAAGTATTGAAAGTCCGTACTAAGCACGAGCAACGTTTTATTTAAGACATTGATTTAAAAAAGAATTGAAAAAAATTAAAATTAAAAACTCAATATATATTAGTTTTTTCATTGTCCTAACACCAAATGGAATTTGGACTTAACCCCAATCTAGCTACTTGACAATATAAAAATTAGTTTAAATTTAAAAATTCTTTGTTGCTTGGGTGGAAGTGAAACCCTGATCCATTATTTGAGTTTTTTACTCCTAACCCTATAACACAAAATATTACACAAAAATTTCATACGTACCAAAGAAGAATCGAGAATGGACTGAATAGTATTATGTGTTAAGAAATAAAATCAATCTAGTGTTTCTGTAAAGTCCCTTTCACTCTGCACACCTTCTTGGACTTCATGGATTCAAACTCCATTGTGTTGTTATATTTAATTCTTTGGAATAAATATCACCTTTTTGCTTTTTAGGAGAAATCCCGTTGGTATCATCAATTTTCTAAGATCTTTTAGATGGTAAAATTATAAGAAGAGAGTCTTGACTTTATATCCATCAACTCTTCATCATCAAATCGATCTGTAATAGTTGTGCGGCTGATTAATTAAGCATTATACAGATCACTGGTATGCTTATTCAGTTTGTGTTCCAACCCTCGTTGATTTATTTCTCTTGAAAATTATTTTACTCCACTATCATATAAATAAAATAGCGCCAGAAAATACAATGAACCGATATTCTAGTTAATCAATTTAGATTTGGGACATAAATAGCAGATAACAGTAGATATATAAATAAAAAATAAACAAAACCGTTTGGAAAACGATCCAACTGTTCATTCATCTTATTCCATTAAATTTTAACGAATTTAATTGGCCATCTTCCCTAAAAAAACGTTTAATGGAATGATGGAATGCTTGAAAAAAAAGGTTAGAATGCTATTTTGTTGATTAAGATTTTGTGATGATTTTGAAATCGTCTTTTATTCATTGTATGCACCTGTTGAAGTATAAAAAAATCAGAGTGAAAGGGTCTCAATTGCTTTCGTGAAGAGGTATGTAGTGAAGGAATTTCAATTACTTTAGTGAAGATGTATCTAGAAATAACCAAATGACAACTTTGACTGGAAGAGTGAATTTAAGTGGGACCCAACTATGACTGAAAGAGTATGAATTTAAGTGACAAAGAATGAAAGAGAAAACTGATGAAGTGAATTAATATAGTTGCAGTAAACTATGAGAACATTTGTGGGATTGCCATGTGGCGTAGTCTGACTTCAATTATAATATAATACAAGTCGATATAGCCCTTATTTTTTAAAATAAAAAGATGAAATTAAAAATAATAGAAAAAAAAATTTAATAATCAAAATAGAAAATATTTAAGATAACTATAATTAATTAGTAATAATGATTTAATAATAAATATCATTAACATATAATCTGTATTATTATTTAACGGTATTAGTAAATTCGAGGTTTGTCCATATAGTCTTTGTTTAACTTTGTTTAACTTTGTTAAGAGACCATGTGTCTAGGCGTATGATGGTTGGTAATCCATTCATTTGTACTGCCTAAAGAAAATGTAATATTAGATCTGGTTGTTCGATATTTCAGTTTGTAACCAAAAGAAAGATGCTTAACATATTGTACTTTATAAGAGACTTTTAATTTCGCCTTTTCATATCCAACATAGCTATAGACCATTATCTACAACAGATTATTTTAAAACTTACTATTGAGTTTGAAAAATGCATTCAAAGTATCATGTAACTTAAATTTAATAAAAAATTTATATACATCTATTTGTAGTGCCTTTTGTTTCCACTTACTTGGAGATCCTTTTTTCATATTAAGTGATTGTCACTGAAACTCTGTCCCACTGCGATTTAACCTTTAAATAATGTGGTTCGAAGTTATACCGTGAAGTGATCTCTTCTACAATAGATCTAGGTGAGGAGTTTATAATCTTCACATTCTTTGATCATAGATTGCTTAAAATATTATTTAGCAGTGGACCAAGTCTTATATAACAAATTAAAATATGTATTAATACCGTTGTTCTTAACTTCTAATAAAGCCTGTAAATCTTAGAAATTAAAAATAAATAAAGCAAATAACTGGTGTTAACTAATTAATTAACTCAATTTATAAAAAAATTGTAACCTTACCCTGCCACTTGTCAGATTCACATAAACTCTCACAAATCTTAACGCTATTCTAAGCACGGATCATAACTTTGAAATATAGGTTCAGAGAACTGTATTCATCGAAATTCAATAAATATAAATATAATCATAGATTTTAATATGAAATTAGATTTATAAATTTGGTAATAGTTGTTTTTTCGACAAAAGTAATAAGAATGTTAATCCAATGTACTGATTGTATATAATTAATAAGGAGGTCAATTTTTTCATTCACCATATCAACACTTTCAGAATATATGACAAATAATATTTCTTGGTACAGTTTACTTCTCCAATTATTTTTTGTCCACTTTGATGTGTTGTTGACTTCTTTTTCCCTGTAATCATAAAATTATGTTGCGTTAGTATAATTTCAAGAGTAATTATATTATGGACGAGTGCATACTCATTTTAATATTATTTGATTAGAAAAGAGAAATTAAATATCTTTTACCTTCATATTTATCCCTTTACAAATCTTTTTGTTGGGATATTCATCCCCAATATATTTTGATGACTCATTGTGTACTCTATTTTTGTCCGCCGAATCAGGTTGTTGTTCCTCTAGGGTCTCATCGTTTTCTTTTGCTCCCTACATGAACATTAAAAAATTAATAATTAAAATTTTGAATGATAATTTGTTTGAATTAAATATTCTTACCTTTTCCGTTTGCTCAAGAGCATATCTACATTCCAACATAATCTACATGGGTAGGATCTTTGCCACGGTGAAATTTTGATTCCTTGTTTAACGTTGTACTCATTTAATTTTATCTGAAAAACTCGTTCATAGTCTAGAACATCATTGAGGATAGCCGATACCTTTTCAGGGCCATTTTCCTGTTATCCATTTCAATATCAAAGTTTGATCTTGTATTATATTATTTATTTTTAAAATATTTACATATAGGTTTTATTTTACCATTTCATATATCTGTAATAGGTCCCTTGCTGGTTGCAGAATTAACTTTTCCACTTCTTTGTCAAAGGCAACAAAAATAGCTGTTCCAGTACGATCTTGTACTTTCATCCGCAACATGTATCTGAAAGATTAAATAAATATTAGTATTACTAACAAAAAAATATAATGTAAAGATTATGTTTCTCTTACATTTACCTTGGTATTGGATATGGCATTTCAGCATCGCATGTCTGGCACCACATTTTTCCGTCATTTATCTTAACCTTTTTTCTCCAAGTTTTGCACGACATGTAGTACCATCCATAATCGTCTATGATTTTGGTAATACTTGCTTTGCAAGTATATATGTTTCCCTATTATAAATATTTATATAATTTAATATTTAGTTTCATTATTTTTAATATAACTATTTTGAGTTAAAAAATTTACCTGGCCTGAAGAATCCCATACTGATTGTCTCAGTTCAGATATTGTTCTTCTGTTTTGGAATAGCGCTTGTTCTATGGTCCTTTGACATTTGTTTGTTGTATTAATTATCCCAATAGATGTCGTTTCAGTGCACCTGTATGAATTATGACGATAATTGAATAATAATCAAAATTAAGAAATTTTAATAATAATATTTGTTGATAAATTTTTTTTCCTTACTTGTCTTTGAAATTGTCCACCTCGGGTATTTCTAAATTGATATACAACTTAGTTGCATTTGTCGACCATAGGTTGTATGCACCTGATCACAATGAATAAGTTAGATATTAATGATGTATAAAATTAAAATTTAGGATAGTGTATAATATGAATTACCTCTATACATTTTCACAACAGTTGAAGTTGTGATTATGATTGCATTGCTTGTTGTATCTTCTATGATTCGATCATCAATTTGATTCGCTACCTTACCCCAGAGTGTGATTTTCAACTTTGATCCACTAAGTTAATAGTTTAAAATAATTAGTGCCTTATTTTAATAACTATATTGGTTTAAAATGTTGTAAGATCCAAGTGTACCTGTTGTTTTCGATCACAATTTGCTTTTTGTACATTTTGTATATTGGAGATCTTTGTTAATCTCCCCATAACATCTGCAAAATCAAGTAAAATATATTTAATATATAAATTCAAGTGACATAATTATAATTCTAAATTTAATTGTAAACTATACCGAAATTAATTGGAATTTTGAATCTAGAATGTGTTGTCCTCCAACTTGGTAGTAAAAGAGATGCGATCCCTAAAGATGCTACTGCTAACACAATTTTGCCTCTTGAATGTAGATATGATATAATTGTTTTCCAAAGATAAGTTTTTCCTGTTCCACAACTTCCATAAACAAAGAATAGACCTCCTTTGTTTTCTTTCACTGCTTTTGTAACAGCCTCAAAAACCTCTTTTTGCTAATTGTTTAATCCTTCGTGCATCGCAAGGAAGTATTCTTGAAGTTGGTTCCGATCGTAGTTTAGTTCTTCTCGTATTAATCTATTTCCAATTTCATTATTCACTATCATAGATGGGAAGGGAAGCATCAGAAATTCCTTTAATGATCTGTTGCTTTTATTCAAGATTTTTTCAATTTCATGTAACGAATAATTTTGCAACTCATCATTGTTGAGCTCTAAATCTGCATCCGCTAGTTTGATTCTTTGTCGATGTAGAATATCATCCGATAATATCTCCCAATGTCTATTCCATAATTCAGATGGGTTAGTTAATTCACAAAAGAGTAATAAAGTGACAAACATTTCACGCAATGATCTTCCAGTTGACCAAGTTCCTGCTTCTTCTATTGCTTCATGCCATTCATTATCATCGTCGAGTAATCCCAATGCTAAGCACGCTGATTTGAAAGTAGGATGAGTGATTTTTTTAACAGTCCTAATTTCTTTAAAATTGCGAGGTCCTTTAACGATGTTTAGCAACATTCAAAGGTAAAATCTTTCTCCTGAAGTTGGATGCGCATAATATAGTCTTTCGATCTTCTTTCCAGTCTTCCTTCTAGTCCAAATCTTATCTTTTTGTTGCCAAACCCATTTGGTGGGGAACTCCACATATGTTAGGTCTCTTGCATCCTCGTATTCCTTATTTGTTTCCATCCATTGTATGAATTTATTCTTTTCTGCGTCAGCTCTCATAAGAACATCATTTAGGTTATCTGAATCACTGAAGATTATTTGTTGCTCATCAGGTAGATGGTAAGATAATCTCTCTATGCTTGGATCCCTGTATTGTATGTCGAAATTAAAAATTCCCCATGTTGCCTCTGAAGCTGAAATGTAGCGACAATCCAGATAATTTTTAACTTCGTCAACTTCACGCATAGTTTGATGTTCATCGTTTGGATCTCTACCTATATTTTCTTCAATCACAGCAATAGCTCGATCTTTTCCTTTGCATATGTACTTGAAAAGATACTTTACGACCCTAGTTCGATTGCAGAGTTCCACATTAAGTGTGCTTCATATCTAACGACTAAATCTACATTGTGAGGAATGACCCAACTATTATCCAATTCAATACCGTTCTTCAGAGCTGTTCTACCATCTTTTCGTCTTTTGTAAATTGGGAATCCTCTTTCATCTAGACATGTTTGATTGCAAAATTTTTTGGGAAAATGCTTTGAGCATTTTTTATCTACCATGCATAGAGCATTTCCCTTTAATTCACCACATGGTCCATGGATCATATATTGAACGACAACGTCATATGCAATAGAGTCTTTTATCTTATCTGGCAACTCAGCTGAAATAAGCTTATCAATGTCTGCGGAGGATGTTATTTTATTACTTGGATGAAGGAATAATAAAATATGTGCATGGGGTAGTCCTCGTTTCTGAAAGTCAATAGTGTAGATTGCTGAAAGTAGAAAAAATAAATAAGTTAATTTTCATATTAAGTGATAAAATTTGTATAAACCAATTAAGTGTTTTAAAAATGTACATTACCTGCATTGACTCTTCCGAAAGGTTTTCCATTTTGCAATTCTTTCATGAGTTGATTAAGCTTAATCATAAAAACTCTTGTGACGATATCAGGTCTATCTTCTGGCTGTTGTCCAGGCATTAGTTGTAAAAAATAATCAATTTCATGCTATTTTGGGTTGCAAGTGAAAGTTATAAAAAGATCAGGAGGTCCAACAGATCTACAAATGGCAATTGCATCTTGGAAGTGTTGAATCATATATCGTGGCCCCCCAGTAAAGCTAGACGGTAGAACTATTCTTTTGCCAACCAAAGCAGGTGTTGTATCACCTGCAACAACCGAATCTTTTAATCCTTTGTATAATTCAGCTCTGATCCTAGACTGGTGAGTTCTTACCCATTGCAATCTATTCTCTTCAATACATGTGTACGCATCAACCAAAACTTGTTGACATAAATGACCACCTCGTAGTAAATTATGTCCTTCATTTAATCTTTGTTGAATTCTGAAAGCATAGTATTCTCTCATTGTTACCATCTTTCGTTTCCTCTTTCTTCCCCTTTCACTATTATTATATGGAATATTTATTGCATAACCATCTTCACCGTAAGGGAATAATAGAGGATATTGTAACACCATAAAACTTGGGTGTAATTCATTTATTCTTCGTAAACCAACACCCTTCTCTTCTACAATAACATCTCTGTTAGAATCTTGATCGTCACAATTTCCTACTATTAAAGCAGCTATTTCGGAGGAAGTTGGTAAATTATATTGCCTACCGTCTTTTTTCGGTTCCCAATGAGCCTCAATCGAACTGGAACCAATTTAGATTCTTCGAATCTATCTCTAGCCATTCTAAATACCTTTGCTACCTCATTGTTGTCATCCATCATTTTCGTCAGCCCTTTTATAACCTCTGTGTCCAATTGATGTCCTTCTTGCGTACTAATTGCATTTATTCTATTATTTAGCTCATTGGATGTATCATATATGTAAAGCTGTGCAAACTTGGGGGTATTACCATCCATTGGAAGCAATGAACCAATTTTATGATGGTTTTGACCATTAATTCTGAAAACATATGGTGATCCACCAGTATTAATGCTCCTATCTATATGTCCACCCATTGATGTAAATGCAAACATTGAGTTGTATGATCTTATGTTTGCTTTGAACTTTGAGGACCGAGACCCACCTCTGTAGTCCAAAAGTTCTTCTAGAAACTGCGGAGGATTTTTGAGTAGTGGTAGTTTAACATTTCCTTCTTGGCAACATATTGTATACTTGGGGTTCGAAGTTCTTCTTGCTTTATTATTCCTCTCTTCATACCAAACAATAGCTCCACAAAAAGGACATACTTTATTTGGTGCTCCGAAGTCGAATTTTTCAATACCATTCCCTAAAATTTTATAAAAAAAATAGTATTTAGTTTCCTTGAATGATTACTATCAAGTTAAGTATTTGTTATGATAAGTTGAAGTATATCAACGTATAATTCTTACTCTGGACCGAATCTTGGTCTTCTTCCTCCGAACTCCTTTGGCATACATTCTCAATTTCCATAGGATCATCATCAACTGCTCTATCTGAATTGGTTACTCTATTGAAGTTTGCCTTATTGCAGCTAATGTTGTTATAGTTGTAACATCTCCATTCTCATGTACAACCGAATGTGAAACAAAATTCTGATTGTTTACTCGGGAAGCTGTTTAACAGGTTTGTTTTGTTAGTTTTGGTGTTGATAGGAAATGTAATATATTTCTATTTGTTAGTAAAAGTAGCTAAAGTAATACACAGTAATATACCTATTTGAGGATAGATTGGAAACTCACTTTCTATACTTCTACGTTGTGTTAAAATGTTTCTTCTTAATATCCTCATTTGCCTAGCACGATCTTTATATCTAGATTCTATAAGAGCTGTAAGATGATAACAATTATTTTTATGTCATATCTTACTAATAGTACCATTATTTTTATGGATAATTTTATTAAAGAGTATGTACATATGATATCATACCTATTTGAGTTAAATGAAGAGTATTTCTTTTGTTTCTACGTTCACACATTTTAAATCTTCGATTTCTCCGGGCTTCTCTTGCCCGTTAACTTTTGTTACATTCCATAGAAACTATGTAGTCTGAAATGTAAACAAAATATATGCTTAACTACTATCAATATGATTAAATAATGTACACCTTATTATTGGTTATGACATTCCATATGAACTATGTAGTCTGAATTTGAAATAAAATGAATGTTTAATTTATATAAACAGGATAAAATAGTGTGTACCTTATTGACGCTTCTATTGAAGTTTTTTTTTCACCTGTTGAATGAACAAATGGACAGTAGAAATTTAAAGTTAAAATTTTTGAAAAGAGAGTAGAAAATCTGAACAGTAATTTTATATCAACTTCTAGGACAGGGAAAGAGAGTATAGAAAGAGGAAATAAACCACCATTTAATTAGTAAAAGTAATATTAATTACTAATAATTAATGCAGCACAAAACATATCGATGGTATTTTTTTATTACAGGAATCAATTTACTCATTTTCCCAATGAATTGGCATATTAAAAACTACAGAATTTCATCCATATAACAACAAACTATTGCTTACCAACTGAAATTGTAAAAGCCAAAGAGTCTATCTATCTAACTACAAACATCTACATACTCTCCTATTGATCTTGGATTAAAAAGCCTCCAAATGTGTTTTTGTTATTGAGGGGTTAATTAAACAACTATTAGTATACTGAAACCTTGTTTGGTTACTTGTAAAAGACTTCTCCAGTTAGATAGGTTTTCTTATAGTTCTAGGTCTATTAACAACAATTTGCAGAATAAAATATTCTCATGTTAAAACGAATAAGATCATGTATAAGCCATGACTCTATATAATAAACATTAAAGGGGTACTCCAATGTATATAAGCACAACTCCAACACACAGTTTCAAATTAAAATTTTATTGAAAATCCTCTGGCAATGTTTTTTTAATTTAAAAGTAATATTTTAAATTATTATAAAATAAAATTAGAAGTAGACTTTTCAAAACATGACAACCATTTTTACGAATTATATTATGACAGAGGAGTAAAAAAATTTAGATGAAAATAAGATCATATAATCCTATTATGTTCCATCTGTTCTACATGTTCACTTCACACATAGGGTAAAAACATGATTACCCAACTATAAGTTAGAAAACTATAGATTCCATCCATTTAAGTACAAACAACTACATACTGAACTGATCCTGGAATCAGAAACTCACAATTGTGTTTTCGCTATAGAGGGGTTAATTAAACAACTATTAGTATACTGAGGGCTTGTTTGGTTACTTCCAAAAGGTATCTCCAGTAAACTAAATGTTATCATATTTATATCTATTTACAACATTTTACGGAAGAAAAATATTCTTAAGTTGAAAAATTCTATAAATATTTTTGCATTATTTGTATGCGGTAATCTCCTACGTCAGACTGTACCGGGAGAAATGCCTGGGTTACCAAACAGGACGGTTAGTGGATAGTTAACGGTGTTAGATTGGCAAAGTAGTTCACACCATCAAGGGATGTTTTATTTGATTAGAGTTATTGGAGTCAAAGTAGCCAATGGATTGACAATGGCCACCCACTTTACCTACCAAAAAAATCCCTCACCACTATTACTACTGCTAATATATCAGGAAAGAATGTAAAACAGAGTTTTTGCATGCACTTGCTAGTGTAGTGCAAATATATCAGGAGATTACGATTGCTTTCGTATCTCTCTGAAAGACTGCAACTGACTTGATAATTATAATACTAAAATCTATATCCTCAAGTTTCAATTTAAAGGGTTTGGTAACTCCCAGTTCGGTAATTGCACTTATGGATTTTGGCCAAAAATTGAATATGAAACAAATAATTAGAAATAATCAAAAGAAAGAGTAGGTACTTGGAGATTGTAGAAGTCTAGTTATGTAGTTGGGAGATTGCGATTGCTTCCGTATCTCACTTTTGAGATTTCAGAAATAAAGAAAGGGGAGATTGAAAATTAGTTATTCCTCTTTGAATTTTTGCCTAAAATTAAAGATGAAGCAATTAAAGCAAAAATTCAAAAGACAGGGGACTTACTTAGAGATTGCAGAAATCTTGATGTGTAGTTGTGAGAATGCGATTGGGCTGTTTTAAATTTTTGGATCTGAAAACCATTAAATTTTCTATACTTAAAAAGATACCTACATATGGGTTTTGCCCTAAAATTGAAAATGAAGCAATTAAATAAAAAATTCAAAAGAAAAGGTACTTACTTTGAGATTGCAGAATTTCTGATGTGTAGTTGTGAGATGCGATTGCGCTGTGTTAATGTTTTTCGATCTGAAAACCATCTTCAAATGATTGTATACACTGTTTTGGGAAGAGGCATAAAAAGATGTGAGAATACCGTGGATTGAAACGGTTCGAGTAGCGTGTTTTGGATTTTGAAACGGTGTGAAGTCTTCCCTTGTGTTGTTTAAAAGGACGAAATTGTGGGGATGTTTCTTAAAACATCCCAATTGTTAATGACGTGGCACATTAATGGGTTGTTTAAAAGGGCGAAATTGTAGGGATGTTTCTTAAAACAGTTCAAGTTAATGATGTGGCGCATTAATAGTTAAGAAAAATCTGAGAATTTATCTTAAAATGCTACGTGGTATGGCCCGACTTCAATTATAATATAATAAAGACTAGCTCCTAAATCCCGTGCAAGGCACGGGGGCTTCTTTTAAAAAAAAATTTAAATTTTTTTATTAGATAATTATAAAATTTAGTTGTTTTAGAATTTGAGAAAGGCTTCTTCTATAGTATAATAGATTGGGCCATATGTTTATAATGTAGGTTTTTTTAACGCACACCTAAGAGAGAGGGTTTTGTTAACCCAAAGGCTTCTCCTATAGTATATTATAATAGATAATAGATTATTATGTATTGTTTGGAGTCTTTGAGTGAGAATTAAGGAGAGACGTGAGTGGATAACATGGTATAATGGCTGACGTGGACATTTTTCCCATGGAGATAAATGAAGGAATTAGCATTTTCAATACAATAAAGCTTTTTGGACAAACCAGTTTATAAAACTAGTGCCAGATACTTATGTGGCTGGGTGGGACTTACCACTTTTCTCCTCCCAAAAGTGTTATGAAGGAGTTTCCAACTTATGTAGCAGTGGGACCCACGGGTGCTGTTAAAGGGGTTCTCTAAAATATTAGGGGGGTGGACAAGTTAAATGGGCTTTTAACTCAAAATCACCATTCCAATATTTTCCTTCTTTTTACTACGGGTTGGTGAGGGTATAAATTAAACTACCACCTCCAACACGTTTTCTATTTCTCCAATAAAAAACTACTTTCTCTCTCTAAAACCTCTCTTAAATTATTCGACCACCAAGGATCGAAGATCGTTATTGGTTTGAAACTCTATGAAGGATGAAGAAGTTCAAGAAGGAATACCATTAATAGAGGAAGATGAATTGAAGCAAAGGTCATGTAACACCCCGTATCCCAAAATACAAGGGACATTACCATCAGTCTACCGCGAGACTCAATTTCCGGCAAAGTCTCCCCTGTAAACTGGACCTTTCGTCACCTAATAGACACAGTGCATACAGAAAATACGCAGCGGAAAGCAAATTCAAACAAAATGTATGCACTAAAAATTTGCCACCCATTTTTTTTTCAACTCAACTGAAATCCCAACAAAGTAGGACCAGGAGGAACCTGCATATAACTACGACATTCAAATTTCTCACATAATAAGGATATAACTGTGATAGAATATATAGTTATGTTTGTTGTTTTCCTGCCAAAATATATATAGTGGGAGAAGATAAGGTAAGAGTTGCATTCTTATAAAACAAGATAACATAAGGCTCACAACCGAGCCGTAAAACCGTAGGAAAACATCCTCTGTGACTGAAGAGAGGGAAACCTACATCAACCCAAAACCAGGAATCCCTCGCCCAGCAAAACCTCGTCACAGCACAACTAAGGATCCTATCTCGATCCTCAAACGTCAACTGTAAAACCACGAAAATAATTGGGTAAGAAACTCAGTAGGTAGATCAACCATCCTAATACCCATCACATGCAGCGATTAACCCGATAACAGTTCATAAACATTTGTAAAAGCAATGCATATTATATAGTTGATTGAAACATCAAGAAAACCTGCATATACATATACAACAATAGTAGTGTACTTCTGCTAGTGTAGCCAAGGAACACGACCGGGTTACCCCA
>MVGT01000009.1:63055-75505 GCA_002174775.1 Macleaya cordata
GGTGGTGGGAAAATTCAATTTTTTTTCAGATATCCCTCCTCTCGATCTTTAATTTCCCTCTTTCTCTTGGTAGTGGTGGAGTAGGGTGGTGGTAACGATGAGAAGTCGACAGTGATGGTGGTGGGGATACTGATGATGATGGAGCTAGGTCGTGAAGGAGGAAGAAAGAGAATTTTTTATATTTATTTTCTGAAGTGGTCGGCAGTGGAGATAGTGGTGGCCAGCGATGGAGTGGGAATAATGGTGGTGAAGACGATGGTAGGGGTGGGGTGTATTATTTAATTTTGGTGGGGTATAAAAATTAAAATAGGTGCTTTAGTAAACCAAATCTATCCCCCCATCCATTTTAGAGAATTTGATCCACCCCCCATCTATGGCACCCCATCCAAATCAAATCCTTTATTAACGTCTTTGGAAAAAAAATTATGGTATGGTACATAATTTAAATGTTTTAAATATTAGCAAATTATTATAGTCTAACCAGTATATACTACATGTGGGTATTTTAATATAAGTAACCATAGCGTAGAACATATTTTGGAGCAGGAAGGTCACCCTTATATATACCATGATTCTGATTATTAAGATATTAATGTGTATATTGTTTACAAACTTAGATAAAGAAAAATAAGTTGAGATATCGGCCACAGATAAATTAGTTTTATTAATGGTACTTCTCGACATAGATGGTAAAATCATTAGAAGTTGAACCTGACATGAATTCAAAACCTACCTGCAGCTTACACCTAACAATTAACCATCAATTTGTCTTACCAAAAATGGTAGTATATAAGTTTGAGTCCAGATGGGCAGCCAAGCTTATTTAGCCAAGATCCTGCCGCTAAATATCCCCGAAAATTATTTGTTTTAAACAAACAATTGATGAAGTTAGAAATTTTAGAACAAGGTAATTGTATAAAACATGAATTATGCGGTGAGGTGATTGCATATCGTAATACCTTCGATCATCTCCATGCGAGTCCTATAAAAACGTTAGACAAATCTTATAACTAATTGGCTGCATGCATATCCAGAAATCCTGTCAATATGCAGGTCCTTATTATTTATAAGTTTTATTTTTTTTCCCATGTATTGAATGATTTCCAGCCCAAATCTTACTCTATAAAGTCCAGACTCCAACATCCAAATCTTTTGTTGTATCTATACAAGCTTGTAATCTAAGCTCTTTGCATGGTGAAAAATTCTAAGGAAATTTGGATTTAATTTGGATATACATATATAGTGACTGAAATTAAATTTTGAACATAAACTTCTTAGTTTTTTTTTTTTTGTTTCTTTTTATTTATATATTCATTTATACAAATTAGGGTTTTGGTTGCAATTTTAGCACAATTTTTTTATTTACACTCTCGCCCCTTTAATAGAAGGTCCGCCTTGACAATATTAGGTCACATATATTTGGCATTTTTTGTTCAGTGGATACAAGACTTGAGCAATTTGCTAGATAGTGAAGCCCTACGGTTATTGAGCCAAAAACCAAAAAAGAAGTCCTACGGATAGGATTCACCCCTATATTTTATTTTTCTGGCTAAATACCTTTTGTCATACATGATAAGACCTACTTGTGGGGCAATTTGTTGTGCTCCCCCACTTAAAGTTCACTTGTGGTTTGGACTTACATGTGGTACTAATTAATGAAAATTACATTCATAAAAATACATGTTAATTGGTCGCGAGTCTAGGACATTAGGTTTTGACAAAAAATCTCAAATCTTAATCCTATTTGTTTTACGATTTTGAATTCGTCAAAAAATCATTCGTATCATGTCATAACTGACAGATTTACGTCATTTAACCGTCAGATGAATGCAACACAGCCACGATTCGTCGTGTTTTTTTAGAGACAATATTGCAACGGTCCTAAGCTGTTTCTACTTGAAACTTTGCCACGATTTTTAACCGTCGTTAAAATGGGCCAAAACCGTGGCTATTTGACAAGTTTGCAACGGTTAGTTAGTAACCGTGGGTTCCTAGAAAACGATAGGGATCCGAGTCCTATTGGTTTATTATCAGTTTCATTAGATACCAAGTTACCAAAAATTCTAGGACTCAAATATGTGAGACCGAATCGAAGTCGAGAAAATTGATTCTGGCCAATTCTATTCGGCTCATCACGTACTTGTAAAACTTTTTAGTTCAAACTTAGCCGTGTGGTTCGTAATTTAAAATTTTATTTTTAAAAAGTTATATACACCTAAACTAATCTGCATCTTGTATTTAGTTCAAAATTATTTTTGATTTTAATATAAAATATTATATAATTTCATTAAAAACATTAAAACCACCGATAAAAAAATTAAAAACACTGAAACCAACATATTTTTGTTTTATAAAATTTTATATGATTTTATAGTAGATCTAAAAATAATTTTGGATGTAATATAAAATTTAGATTAGTTAATATGTAAATTAATTTTTGAAAATAAATTTTTGGATAACAAATGCCCTAAAAGTTGGGAAAAAAAGGGTATCAATAACATAAATGAATTGACGGCTAGGAAGTACGGATTTGCCAAATGGAGATGTGTATGTGCTTCCTAGATTGACGGTTAAAAATATTAAAAAAAATTCTTTTTTTCTTGATAATCAGTATGTCCAGAGCTTTTATAGCACCTTTTGAATCAACCACCAAAATATGTTATTCAAAATTTGTTAGTTACTTGTTAAAAGTAAACAAATCTACCCTCAAATTATCTGCATATATATAAGACCCATAAGTCGGTGTAAAACTAAGTAGTGTTAAGAATCAAAAGTTTGGCACTTGAGTTTTTCCAAGAGAAAGCACGCTTTCAGCTACAAAAGCACTCATGATTATTTGTTGCAAAGATTGCACCTTGCCCTAATTTGTAGGCATCCTGCACATGGAACTTTGCCCAAGAGGTTGTACATTCCTCCCATGTTCTTGGAGGTCTTGGGATCGAAACTTCTTAGGTGATTAAGTTTCTCTCCAGTAATTCTAGTAATAAATAAATAAATATATATATGTATATATATGTATATGTAAGTCTATTTATGTAGGTACTCTTTCATAGCCCGTTAGTGGCGGTTTTCATAGCATTTAGGTGGCAGTTCCATTGATGATGGCTTTGATCTTGATCTGATGTTGTTGGCGGTTTCATTGTGCTTCTCATACGCTTAGTTTCGTGTATCCACGCCTTAAAAAATATGTATCTTGGACAAGTGAGGTGCTATTAGGACCAGCCATTTAATCAGTTCAGCTAAACTGATTGAGGTGGCACCTAATCTCAATCACTCATTGTGTATTTGTGGTCTCCACACATACATAATGATTGGTTAAGATTGGGTGCCACCTCAATCTGTTCAACTGGACAGATTAAACGACCAGTCCCAAAATCATTTTCCTCTTGGACAATAGTTCCCTTAAAAAAAAATTTAGAGGTATCCTAAAATGCACTTTACATTCGTAACCGTTGGATTTTACTCACCATATCTTTTAACTGCATAACACTTAATTAGACTTAGGCAACGAGGAATCAAGGTTAAAGTCGACTTTAGGTGGGTTGGCAGGTCATTATCAAACTCTAACTTTGATTAATTTATGAAATAGGTCATTTTTTAAAATTTTAACTCTCACTAGTTTGACATTTTTCTATAAAAGATAAAAAAAATAGGTCAAGTTAACTCTAATTTTAAACTTAACAGAGTTGGAAAGGTAACTGGTTAGAATTTGCTTAAATATAATTCTGATTTGTTTAACTACTGAGTCGAGTTAAGGTAAGATTTGGCGGGTCGAGTTGGGATAAAATTGGCAGGCTGGATCATATTTTACTACCTCTACACTCAATGACTAGATGATGAATGTAATGTGCACCCTTTTTAAGGTGAGGTAGGGCGCACCAACCCGATCCTGCCACTTAAATTTGCGAGGCACAAACAATTGTCTCAATAGTAGTAGGTATTAAGTTTGTGGGCATCCAACTCAAAACCTATTGGCAATGAGTGGAGTGACTCAGGATCATTATATATGGGTTTGGTAGGCTCTCATATCCTAAGTGGGGACTATTCTCATCAATAGGGTCCTGTTAATGTGTGCCCTTAAGGTGAACGTTGTAAGGCATTTTTTGTTTGTTATGGTCTTAGAATCAACTCATTTTTTGTGGGTATATTGTTATCATCATTTATATAATTGTTACAAAAAATTAGCTCAATTAAAAATCTTTAACCCTCCAAAACAATCATTCTAAATGTTAGCCATTCATTCATATTATTTAACTCTAAATAACATGATCATAGTAATAGAAGCTTTCAATTGAGCTGATTTTTTGGGTATAACATATAAATGATGATAGCATTATATCCACAAAAAATTGGATAATGCTAAACTTACAGCAAATTCCTACATAATTTCTTACCGAAAGCTAATCCGACGGTAGAACTATTTTTTACATACCCTCGTAATTTGCATCTATTCTAAAGTGATATGCGTCCACCATAGATTGTGACTTCGGCAAAAAATTCTGTAGGGCATCAGCGCAAAAAAATTAGCTTATTTTAAAATCTCTAACATAATAAAAAAAAATTCCTTATCATGTGGCACAAGTGCACAAAACCGGATGACTCTGTCATATCAAATCATGTATGATTGTCACTCTTCCACTAAATAGACAGCTGTCCCCTTATTGGTCTGATCAGATCAGTACCGAAAACAACTTCCCACTAAAAATTGGAATTGTCTTCTTGAAGATCTTTCCCAAGGTACAACTGCACAAGAGGTTTCGTCGTGCGGGTCCCACAGAAGAGGACTAAAATTGCACGTGATTTTTATCTTGAACCGCAAAATTTTGTGATAAAAGGACAATGAATGTCAGGTGGGCCCTTGTAACTTTTTGTAACGGCCAATATTAGCCGGGAACGAATCTTTTGTGGAGTACAAATCTTTCATGTTCCCCACCAGATAGATTATGCAATCGCTAATTTTTTTTGTGACATAATACTCTCACCCTATATATCATTTTGACCAAAAATTAATCTATTACTAAACTTTTAATATCAAAAAAAGATTAATTGAAAAATCAACCTTCTATTATTAAATACAAGAACTTTATATTTAACTTTATATTTAACTTATAATAAGGTTAGAAACTTTTTAATGGACTGAGTTTTTGTGGAAATGATCTACACGGTAAGGAGAATATTCTCACAAAAAGATCAATAATTTGTTAGCCTTTATGTGGGCCCTACAACCAATATTAGCAGCAAATGAATCTAGAGGTGCTAAACGTGGCGTGCCATGTCGGCACGGCACACGGCACGGCTAGCACGGTTAATAAGAATGTCGTGATGTGTCGTGTCGTTGGCACTAATTTTTCAGCACGACATGGCCCGCTAGCATGGCGTGCTGGCACGGCGTGCCTATCATGCAATTAACGTGCCATTAGATATGCCCATTAACGTGTCATAAGCCGTGTCATTAACGTGCCAGGAATCGTGCCATTAACGTGCCATAACCATGTCATTAACGTGTCATATGCCATTTTGCACATGCCATGTGTCATTTTACCTGTGTCATGTGCCACATGCCATTTTGCCCGTGTCATGTGCCATTTTGTTGTGCCAAGTGCTATTTTGTTGTGTCAAGTACGATTTTGCATGTGCCATTTTGTTGTGCCAAGTGTTATTTTATTGTGTCAAGTACCATTTTGCATGTGTCGTGTGCCAATTTAATGCTCAATGTGCCATTTTGTATGTGCCATGTGCCATTTTGATGTCTCATATGCCATTTTTCCCGTGCCATGTACCATTTTGATGTGCCATGTGCTATTTTGCCTGTGCCATGTGCCATTTTGACGTGCTATGTGCCATTTTGCATGTGCCAAAGTGCCAACTTTTATTAAAATTATAAAAAATATTAAAGTAAATGTAATATTCTCAACTAACCAACTTTTATTAAAATTGTTGAATGAATACATCATTTGTTATTTTGCTAAACAAATGTGAGAATTGCATCACTATAGTTTGAGTACATCCCAACTAGATTGGCACCCACTCAACTATCAATCATTTGTATCACTTAAACCTTTAATCTTAACTTCAAGTTACAATATATAAATAAATTATAAGAAAAAATACAATACTTATTTATTTGTATTTAATGTTTAACTTGCTTCTAAATTTTTAAAATCTTCAGCCAAATCATCTTCAACATATTGTATCCTACAGTCTGAATCGTCCCAATCCTTAACGCAATCAGAGCACCCAAAATATCTTCCTTCAATTTGCTCCTTCTCCCTCTTAGAACCTTGCCACCTGCACTAAAAAGTCGACTCTGATGCTACTATAAACACTCGAGGTTTTAGTAAATCACGTGCTATAATAGAAAGCAATAGATAATTCTTAGTGCCATTTAATTTTCACCTTGACAAAATATCAACATTACCCTCTACTTAAAATACAATGTTTAAATATGCATTAAGTTTGGTTGTATTATCAGGACTTGCTACTTGTTTACCTTTTACGTCTAGCAAGTAATCTTGCAGCTGCATCTTGATATTAGGGTTGAGTTTGCATTACAGATGTTTGTTGTGCACTAACATTATAATTTACACAATAATAATTATATAAATCGTTTAACATTTCTAAAATAATAGACTATATGTAACTTCAATATCAATAAATAAATTAAAAGAAATATCGTTAATTGGTAACATGGTACCATCAATTTTTTTCTTAAGGTCCATTGAGAGGAGGAAACTTGAGAGTTGAGATCTTAAATTCTTGATTTTGAATTCAAAACCTTGTTGTTTGTCAAATTTTTAACCACTTGAGATACTCACACTTGATAGCCCTTGATTTTGTGTTGTTGATTGAATAAGAGAATAGTATTGTGAGATAGAGAGAACTTTAGAAGAAAAATATTGAAGTTTTGTGAGGAAATAAAGTGTATGAGGTTGGTATTTATAGAAAAATGGGGTGGAGCCAGTACGCACATGACCATAATGCCATGTGTCACGGTACGTTTGTCCGACTATGCATGGACCATGACTTAGCTGGTGGGCTAGGTGAATATGCATGGCACAGAGGTGCATGCGCATTAATATGCATAACTTAGCCGATGGGCTAGTTGAATATGCAGGACTGAGCCAGAGGGCGAAGTGAAGCTTCATGGCAAGGATGTGTTATGTTGTGAATATTCGGGAGCGAGCCGGAGGGCTTGGCGAAGCTTCAATGCTTGGAGAAGCTACGAAGTGTATATTCATTTCATGGGCTGAAAAAGAGTATGATTTGTCTCAGGATTTGATGTTTCCTTTTGGCGATGGCGAAAAGGTAAATTTAGCTACTATAGAGAGGGGTTCCCGACCTCCCTGCTGCACCTTCGGGTGTAGCTTCATTGGGTATTCCATATAGCAACCCGTGGCCTGGGCCATGCTTAGCTAGAGGGATATGTGTTGGTTTCCTTAGTCGTAGGAGATGGCTTAGGATTGTACATACAGGAGGTGGTACAGTGGCATTCCTAGAACGTCTTAGGTTCCTATGCGTACTAGACATTGAGTCGATAATACGCTTGGCCTGAAGCTTCTTTGAAAGGACCGAGCTATCCGAGATGCATATCTAGGTGTGCTTATGGATATACTTGGCATGTCTTGTGTTGAGCTATCCGGGGTGGTGTAACACGGTGTGGCATAGTAAAGGGCGAGCTATGCCTGGATCTTGGATGCTATTGAAGTTGCAGGCTAGCATTCTCATGTTGCTATACGGAAACTTTATAGCCTGGATGGACCTCGCATATGCGTATGCTTGGTTGGAGCCTCGATGCTTCTTGACAGGTGAAGCTTAGGACTATATAGGAAGTCCGAGTAATGTCGGCTTGGCTAGGTGGACGGCTATCCGTGGTTACCTTCCCGGTACTGTAGAGACAGTGAATCTTACCTGTTAGATGAGTGTCATAGGACACGATGAAGTGATTCGTAGGCCGGCATATGAGCGTGGCTCGTGTTGGTTATTCCGCTGTGCATATTGGTGCAAGATAACCTGAAGGTATAGAGTAGAACCAAGATGGTTTGTGAGGCTGATTATGGACTAAGGAGTGAGTCTGTAGTGCCGCACTGGTTGATGGGTAATATGAATTTCCGTTGCGTGATCGCTTGTGTTGTTGGTCGACCGTTCCGCCCGTGACACCTAGAACTAGCCATTTTTTGGCTGTTAACAGGGGCATTTTGGTCAAAAAAATAAAAATTGAAAAAGAGCCATTTGTATTGATAATCATGATGTAATCGTGCCAATAGTCATGTCATGCTGACCATTGGCACGCTAACGGCTATAAGCGTGCATGTTAGCATGCCAACTACGCATGCCTTAACCGTGCCATATACTGTGTCGTGCCCGTGCCATTACCATGGTGTGCTCGTGCCCGTGTCGTGCTACTCTACCAAATCGTTCCGTGCTCGTGCTGAAATTGTGTCGCGGCGTACTCGTGCTAATGGGTCACACTACTCGACCCACCATGACACGTTGCACCTGGCCGTGCCAGCAGGGTACTGTTAGGTCTCATGCCATACCGTTCTCGTGCCGGCACGACCTGTTTAGCACCTCTAAATTGATCTTTTGTGGAGTCTAAATCATTTATTCCCTTTTTCCTGTCTATTCCATGTCTCCACCTTAATTTTACGTCGTGGGGACATGATGATAAAGCAACGACTAATTTTTATGAGAATATTTCTCTCACCCTATAGATTATTCTGACAAAAAATTAACCTATTACTAAACTTTTAACACCATAAAAGATAAATTGAAAAATCAATAATCTATTGTTAAATACAAAAGTAATTTTTCACAATTAATTTACATTTAACTTTTGATATGGTTAGAAACTTTCTAATAGACTGTATTTTTGTAAAAATGATTAATATGGTAAGGAGAACATTCTCATAAAAAGATCATCTATTAGTTAGCCTTCATGTGGGCCCTACAAAGCAAAACTTGAGTGAGACAGGGAGGGGACAGAAAAAAAAAAACATAAAAGGGGGTTTGGTGGTGGTGGTGGGGGGGAATAAATTAAATTATGTAAAAATTATAAACAAGAATCAGGTAACATGAATTGGGTGATATTTGTATAAGAATAATAGAATGAGAAGTTACTATTAAAAAGAAAAAGAATAAGAATAAGGTGTCTAAACATGGCTTGGGGTTATATTTATAAATAGTAAAAATAAGTAAGGATAAAGTTGTCTTAAAAAATTAGCATGGTTGATTCAGGAGAATGGGAATCCTAATCCTATTCCCTCCACCCCCACCCCCACCTCATGGGATTGCTATTCCTCCTAAATGGAAGAATGTGATTCTGGTTTGATTCTGCAAACCAAACGCAGGCTTGGAATCAAGGCTAGGGATGTGATTCCATTCCTACGATCTAAATATGACATCGATGATTTTGCCTTGCAGAACCTACTTGGAGATGATCCGATGGCTGATATTTAACCAGTCACCAACCCTCCAAATCCTAAAGCTCATTTTTTTTTCTTTTTTTGGTTAAGGTGATTGGTAGGTACCACATTTGCTAGAGCAGATTGTCAACCCACGATGATTCGTTTAATGAAAATCAAAGCTCTGGTTGTAGTTAATATTGTCGTCGACTAAGGTCTAAATAAAAAATTTGTGGAACTAACATTTGAAAAATCTATTCAGATTTTGCAAATCCTCATGAAGTGATTCTACATAGCAAAAATTAAAATTTTAATTGAAAATCTGTATCAAGTGATTTTGCATAATAGTTTTTTTTTAATTAAAATTTAGAACTGAAAATCCAAAAAAAAAAGAGTAAAAATGATTTTTTTTATATAATATAAGTGATTTTGCTACATAATTGTTGTTTTCTTGTTAATCAAGATGGCAAGATAATATCAGTTTATATCTTCCAAGAAAAGCCTAACTTCAACTCCTGAAGAACTAAAAGATAAAAAAACACTTACAGAGTTTCTTAGGAATACTTAATTACGGAAGAAACTTTATTTCAAATCTTTCTCAATTAGAAATCCCTCTACTAGAAAAATTACATAAAGATAAAATGTTTGATTGGACAGAAAGAGATAGATTGTTAATCAAGCAAATAAAAGTAAAAATAATTAATCTACTTGAAGTCTATTTTCCACAAAACGAAGATAAATTAATACTTGAAACAGATGCTTCTGATAATTGTTGGGGATGTTGTTTAAAAGTAATCCCTTCAACAGTTTGGAATGAATTTAAAAAATAATGACTCATAGAAGAAAATTTCAATAACAGAATCAAACCTCTGAAAAATCCTTTACCAGCAAAAATACGTAACCATGAATTAATATGCGGATACAATTCGGGTAAATTTAAACCTAATGAATTAAATTACATTATTTTTGAAAAATAATTGTTTTCTATTAAATTAGCAATTAAAAAAATTATATCTATTTAGCTCCAGAAATTTTTATAGTTAGGACAGATAACCAAGCTGTTAAAAAAATTTTAACAAACAAAAAAAAAATTCTAGAAGGACGAAGACTTAAATGGTATAATCAAATTGATATTTACAGTTTTCAAGTTGAACATATAAAAAATCCTAACAATTTTTTAGCAGATTTTCTTAGCAGGAACTTATAATGGCAGCAGATTGGAGAACTATTGTCAAAAAGGACAATAACAAAAAAAATTATGTTGTATAAAAAGGATTCCATCCAGGAATTTATACCAACTGGGCAGTCTGCCATGACCAAATCAATGGTTTCCGTGGCTCAAGCTATGAAGCTTTCAAATCTATAACAGAGGTAGAAAAATCATTCGACAACCTCATGCAAAACAATAAGTTTGGTGCCAGCAGATTAGGAGAAATAAAAGATTTCTTCAAACCTGGAATTCCCCAGGATATCTACAATGAATTAAATGGAGTATGAAAATGCCATATTCGAGATAAAAAAGTCCATTTTAGACGGCATATGAGCAACTAGCTGAACACATCGCAAAAAGCGAATCAACAATTTCCGAGCTAAAAAAATTGGCCACAGAAGTCATCAAACAGAACAATTGGAACGATGAAGATATTGATTATGAGAAGGTAAACAATTTTCTCAAAATAGCTGATTTAATAAAATTTGATGATCCTCTGTTACACAAAATTAAGAAAATTTGTTTATTCGAAAAGGCAAAAAAATGTCTTCCACCAGAAATCTTCTTCAACATAAGAGAAAGGGTCGAAGATCATATTAAATACATCAAACAGATGTATTTACACAACTACCATAGGATCCATACCACAGAGGGATATCCTAAATTATCTATAATCACAAATCATGATTCTTGGGACATCAAAGAAATTGAGTGGGGAATAACCAATTACCTTATCTTTCCAAATCTATTCACAAGGTTTAAAGATTATTCTTTAATGATCAAAATAATGATCTATTGTACAACTATGGGAGGAAAAAGATTACAATACTTTTCATTTAGAATCACTAGTATTATTGGATGGAGACAAGAGAAAGATTATTCTTTCAACCATACCAAATCTGGCATCTCAAAATTACTGAGAATGAAGAGTTTGATGCAATTGAAGAAGATCAACCAGATGATGTTTTCTCTGAAGCAAATCAGCTTGACACTACAGAACTATGGATTAAAAGTTTTATTGATATCAAGAGAAAGGCTAAATCTCTTGAATTTAATCCCATCTTCAAAATTACTGATGGAAGAAGAATTTTTGTTACTGAACTACCAGTTGATTATGTTCCAACAGAGGAACAACGTGAAGAAGTAAAAGAACTTTTCTGTGATCTTAGTCTTAGAGCAAACCTTGATCTACTCAAAGATCTTTTTGAGCTTGCAACAGAATACGAAGAAGTAAATTTTGGACAGTATAGCCAAATACAGAGTCCAAATCAATCTCTTTCTGGAGACATCATATTCGAGCGAAATCTACAAAACATGATGGAAGGATAAAATCGACTGACAGTTGTACATGGGCACATGGCATATCTAAAGTAGATAAAAATGAATCTACTTTTGACCGGCATATCTGTGGCAGCATCTTTGTTTTTTAACAAAGCAATCACAGTTAAAGGATATGATCGTGAAAGCACACGCATCTCTGAATGACTGCATGTGATCTTATCTTTTAATTCTAGTTTATAAGATTTGATGTTCGACGCCTATAAGAGGAGAACTCGAAGACCTAACAAAGGCATCGAGTCCATTATCAAGTTTTCAGTTTATTTTCTTATGTTGTACTTTTCTCAGGGATATTGTGAACTTTTGCCAAAAAAAAAAAATTAAGTCATTTTTCTTGTATAAAGTTGTCAAAACTTAGAGATATATATGTTGATAGGTAAAAAAATCTAATGAGTTCATTAGAAAGAGATTGTGATTCTATAAGCTTTTGGTAAGCTGTGAATGTTCGGCCAAAATTGACAATCTAAAAACCTCACCTTTTCCTTAAAAAAAAAAAAAAAA
>MVGT01000009.1:75617-95844 GCA_002174775.1 Macleaya cordata
AAAGGAAAAGCTAATAGATAAGTTTCATTATCTTTTGATTAAAGGATGAATGGTGATGTTGATAGGCTTCTAGCAAGTCCAAGAGTCTAGTAACTTACTGATTAGTCAGTGTTTCAGTTTACTCAACCATCTTTCTTATTCTTGACTATCTTATGTGTGCTTGATAGTGTTGTACGTATTTTTAATGTTAGATTTACACTAAAAACTTAATTACATTATAGGGAGAGTGTTTTATTTTTTCTCTACTAATACTACATTTATTCGTACACTTCACACACATTCATAATTAAGATAAAAAAATTACATACGTTCATATAGAGATAATCTGGTGACCGATTTTCATTTACATAATGAAGAAATCATCTTTACAGAAAATTTTTCCTTTGATCATATATTTCTACGTAACCCCCACAAATATGTGTAAACGAGCTGTAAGAATAAGGTGTATGGTTGGAAAGTGTAGAATTTGAATTATGTGAAATTTCAAATAAACTTGTTCTTGGAAGGTATGTAGACCCTACTCATATATATATTGTATATTTTGCAAATTATGGGGATAAATCCAATGTACCTGTCAATTAGTCTTGATGAAATTCATTTGTTCACAATCTTTTAGTCCATATTATAAAAAGATAAAGTGTGAAAATCTGACGTAACCGTTGATTAATTGCCTCCAATCCTCATAGTCATACTCTTACATCTCATCATCATATCTAACAAAGATAATGGAAAAGGAAAAGGAAAAAGAAATTTAATTAGATTGGGATCATATAATTGCAAATTGGAATTGCATGTATCTTGAGGGAGGTTATTGCACCTCCCGTTAGAATGCCCCTCATAACACCTCCGCCTGTAGAGTCTACATGCGATGCATTTAAGGGTTGATTTTTTTATAGAATGTTCTCCTCACTAATTATATACCATCATATTCCAAAATTAGCCTGTTCTTAATCTTCTAACTCCTTAAATAGTTACCAACTATTTAAAGGCTAATTTGTAAAGGTTAAAAATTTTAGAACAAGCTAATTTTTTAATATGAAGATATATATAGTGAGAAAAATATCATATCAAAAATTTAACCCCTAGATGCATTTAATGTAAACCCAACATGCAAGGGTGTTATAAGTGGGGTTCTAAGAGGAGGTGCATTAACCGCCCTCTTGTATCTTTCATTTGATCATGGTTATTCTTCTTTTTAGCTAAGGTCGTACGCGTGATTGAATTTTTGCAAAAGCTGCCAATCTAATTGGAATGCTTAATAATGCGGGCTTTTTCTTTTCTTTTCTTTTTTTTATAATTTATGTACATAATATTCTTTTTACGCAGTTCATCGTCAAGATTAGACAACTAAAACTAATTAGGGTTCGACAACTATTAATTATACAATTTTTTTATACAAAACAACACATGCATTGGGGTAGTACCTCATTTTTTCTCTAGTTATATTACACTTTTTTTTTTTCGATTCCAGGAATATTACACTTATAGCCCCGTTTACACCAATATGTAAGGTCCACATAGAAATATAGAAATGGTTAGTGAGATAATTTTGATCTACGTCGTGAAAAGACCATTTTATCTATACATAGACCTTATAGGTAGCTATTAAGAATAAAGTGGATGGAAGTGAAACATGTAATACAATATATATTTCTCTTTGTCCATTTTTTTTTGAAGAAGTAAACTTATTTTTTATGAGATCAGTAATTTGATGCTTTAAATTGTCGCAATAGCGTGCTAGCTGATAATTTTATAAAATATATCTTGAATTATTTATGATAATAACAATATATCTATAATAAAATTAATTTATTAATTACATGGCACATAATGAATAATAGGTAACGTATGATTGATGTTTTTATTGATAATAATACACTTAGAAATTTTTGTCGTTAAGAAATAAGAATTGTTGTCGCGTATCCAAACTAATCAACTAGGAATCGGATAGGAGTGTGGGGTCATTGAATTTGACCCTCATGACTTTTCTTTTGTAATTTCTTCTTTTTCTTTGTCTGTTTTTTATTCATCATCAGTAGAATTAAGTGCTGGAAATTTGGAGCCAGTTAATGTGGACTAGTTTTGGTCAATGAATGGGGGAACAGTAGACATTTCTTTTCTTGGGTCTTTATCTTGAGTTTTGCTAGAATAACACCAAAATTTGACACCAAATATTACATCTGCTTTTTAAAAGTGGTATGAGGGGCTGAAATGGAATTAATGCTTTTTCATGATTGGTTTTCAATCAATAAAATAAGCAGATGTAATCTTAGATTATCTTTACGTATTTGACTTGAGTCCTCTCTCTCTCTCTCATGAATCCATCTAAAAGATTCTAAATAATTTTAAGGTACCATATATTTATCATTCAAACCTTTGGTACGTGTGTCCCATTCTCTTGAATGACTAAAGGAAAGGACATCATACAAGTTGCTCCAATAAAATCTATCAACTTGAACCAAAAGCACGTGCTAGTCATCTTAAATCACCCAATAATAATAATAATAATAATAATAATAATAATAATAATAATAATAATAATAATAATATCTTGATCACAATCACAAGAACCGTGTTTTGAAACTGGGCCCAAGACAAGTAATCTTTTTTGTTTTAATCAAAAATGGATTTTGATATTACAAACTAATCAAAAGGTGGTTTGGACTCTGCAGTCATAGAAAAGTAAGTCCATCAAAAAATGAAGATATGAACCACTTATATATCCACTACTATAGAAACTAGAGGCCTTAAATTTCATGGCAAAAAGATCAGCTCTGATAAAACTAACTTAGTACGGTTTACAACTTGAGAGCCATATAAAGTTGGATTCCATTTTTTTTTTTTTTTTATTGATTTTGATAATTGATTTTGCTACCTAGCTATTCCAAATAAGGTATACAACTACCTTGCTTCTTGGGGCCATTGTAGGTGGGATGTCTTAGGCTTTTAGCCATCCCTTTTATGTTTTATACTTTTATGGCAATTAATTTAAAGTGAAAAAGTATTTGATATGATTTATTTTTTCAATATTGGATTTATTTATTTATTTTTTTTGCTTGATATTGGATTCATCTGTTATTTATGTCAAAGTGGAATTCAGGGGCAGAACCACCTTGAAACCTGGGGGGCGGCTATGGTACCTCAGCCTCTTGAACTCTATTTTAATTTTATATAGTATTATATATAAATATAGATTAATTCTATGCATTGGCCTCTTTACAAAATTCTTTTAAACACTTTGACCCTTAGGAGGACAAAATTCTGGCTTCGCCTCTAGTGGATTGGATTTGCAATAGTATTAGAATACTATTTCAATTAAAAAAAAATGAGTAAGTTGGATCATCTTTATTTGTACCACAAGGGAATCAGTAAGGAAGTCCCCAAAATGAAGTTCCAATAATAAACCATGTTTTGCAAATGGGCCCAAGACAGCTAGTCTTTTTTGTTTTAATTGAAAAAGGCAATTTATACATACAAGTTACAACCATACATAAAGTATCATACTAAAAGTAAATCCAACCAAAAAGAAGAAATTACAAAAGAAAATCAATTTTTGTTAGATTTATACATTGAATTTAATGAATGATAAATAAAGTATCATCCCCTAATCAGCTTTAGGGGATGTCTGACTTTTAACACTAAGTTGTGCATGCACTCCAACTATGTTGGGGTCCCCTGCTATCACCCCTGTCATGTGTGTGTGTGTCAAGTCTTTCACAGTGGAGGTCCTAATTAAGCAACCACCCTTGACAAGTTGACAATCATTCTTGCATTAAAGTTTCAAATGTTACCCAAGAAAAAACAAAATCCGAAAAGGTTGATAGGAATTGTGTTGCAAAGCTACTTATCTTCTAAAAGGTCAAGCTCTTAAAAGAAGAGATGTGCCACAATGAATATCACACAATTATGTAGATCACATTCATCTAACAAGTAATATTACCCAGCCATTTATTATCCCTAAAGCTTTCGAATTAATTAGTATTACCCCATTATTATATTTACTAAATATTGGTATTGTCTACCATTACAAAATAACTTTTCAATGATCCACAATAACCCTTAGATCAATTACCATCAACAGTTCGATTGGATGATTGTCGACGAAGTTTATGCATCATTTTAATTACAAAGTAACTAATTTGAAATCATTTATTTGCATATTTTTGGAACTTATAAAGACTTGTATAAGTGTTATTTATAAGCTCAACCCCTGTTAGCAAGTACATATATACGACTAATATTCGGCTACTTAAAACTTGTAATACAATCTAATTAAATACGAAAAATATTCGCGCTGTTTAGGTTTACTACATGTTAAATATGTTCCAAATGAAAAATTCAATAGTAAAAATTCGACAGTACATTAAGGGGGGTGTATTGAATCTGGATATTAGTGGATATTTAAAAGTCTACCAAAATCTGTGATATTCAAACACGATATATAAGGACTCTTTAAAAGTCTGGGGTATTCAATTGCATGGATTTTAAAGTCTACAAAACTCTGTGGTATTCAAACATGATTCCTAAAGACTCTTTAAAAATCTATGGTATGTAGAGTTTTTGGCAACTCCCTTTGGAATGCAATTGCTAATTTATGAAGTTGCTATTTTTTGAGTCCTTCTTGGACTAGGATTCCTATTTCATGGATACCTCTTGTAAAGCTATAAATAGGGAGGTCCTAGATAGGTTAGAGGTGTGCTAAAGAGTGCCATGAGGCCAATGTAAAGGTGTTGGAGTTCCTAAGGTTCAAGAAGAGGTAAACCTAGGATTTTGGTCTTCTTGTGTAGTGAGGAATCCAAAAGTGTGAGAGACTTGTTGAGAGAGAGAAATGATTTGTGAGGATCTAGGGTTTAAGGGTTTCTTCATGGGGGGTTGGGGCCCCTGCTCCAACCCAAATTTCTAGTGTTCTCCATGTGTTCTCTCCTTTGTTACTATGTACAACCATAGAGATAGACTTTCAAGGTTGAAGATGATGTGAGTGTGCTGTTGGGAGTAGTTTAGAGAGTCGATCTCTAATGGATTCTCGTTGGTGTTCTCCGGTAAGTCTTGTAACATCCTTGATGTATGTTTATCTGGTTGGTTGAGTAAGAAGCATTGTAATATGTTCTTGATAATAGTGGAAGTTTCTCCGGTGCGCCGATTTGGCCGTGGATGTAGCCCGTGAGGGTGAACCACGTATATCTTGTGTTGTGGTTGATGCTTGTTTTTATCTTCGTCATTATATTTTCTTGTTGATTCATCGTTATTAAGTCTCAAGATCCTTAAGCCTGTTCCGCTGTGCGTCGGGGATGTGTCGTTGGTATGACGAAATTCCTAACAAACTGGTATCAGAGCTGTGGTTCGACCTGGAAAATCGCGTAGTTTGTTGTATCATAACGAACGGGTATGAGCGACAGGTTCGACTTGGAGAGCTGTGAAGTTGGCTGTTTGGATTTGATTCATAATAAGTTGAATGGTAAAGAACGGGAGTTTCGTTCGGGTGGAGGATATGTGAAGATAATGTTTTGATCTGTTCAACACAAGTAAGTGATTTGTGGTGTGATTCACAAATTGGGGTGGTTCAACTTGAAGATAGGTGTAGAAATAAATTCTTCATTGGGCTCTTGTGAAGTTTTGGAGCGGGATGGAGTGTTCTACGCGGATCTTGGAAGATGGGTGTAGAAAGAAAGTCTTCATTGGGTTCCTGTGAAGTTGGAACGGGATGAAGTGTTCTACGCAGTTCTTGGAAGTGTGGGTAGCCGTACACTATAAAGAAAGGGTTACAAAGATGAGATGGTGATTCTCATGTGTTAGGGGCGGTCCAGCAAAGCTCCGAAGGTATGCACGAGATGTTTTGAGATTTGTTTAAATCTGTTTATTATTCTTGATGGCTTGCGCGGGTTGTTTCAAGGATGTGCCCGATCTCGTTTGCATAGACCACGTTACTTTGGGCGGTGTCACACGGTACATATTAATAAGCAAGTATGTTGGGTGTGATGGTGGTAAGTTTGTCGGATTGGCGATGGCTTGTTGAATTGCTTATAGGTAAGCCTGTTAATCGTATTTGTGGGTTTGATGGTGATGTTCAAACACACGGTAATCTTGACATGTGCTGGAGGTTTTAGCTTGCCTTGATTAGGTGGAGCTGGTGATGTTTCTTTTGGATGGTTCTCTTGGTGATCAATGTGGGAATCTTGCGCGAGGATTCAGTTGATGGTGTATTTGAAGTTTTCAAGTTGCAGTAGTGAGACGGTGTAGTTTCACATGTGTTCTTCAAGGTTGAAGATGGTGGCAGACTTGGATGGTGCTTCAAAATCATCGTATTTTGATCGAGGAGATGGTTCTAAGAGGTATGAAGGTGGTTTGCCAAAAAGGTGGAGATTTGTAGAGTTTTTGGCAACCCCCCTTGGAATGCAATTGCTAATTTATGAAGTTGCTATTTTTTGAGTCCTTCTTGGACTAGGATTCCTATTTCATGGATACCTCTTGTAAACCTATAAATAGGGAGGTCCTAGATAGGTTAGAGGTGTGCTAAAGAGTGCCATGAGGCCAATGTAAAGGTGTTGGAGTTCCTAAGGTTCAAGAAGAGGTAAACCTAGGGTTTTGGTCTTCTTGTGTAGTGAGGAATCCAAAAGTGTGAGAGACTTGTTGAGAGAGAGAAAGGGTTTGTGAGGATCTAGGGTTTGAGGGTTTCTTCATGGGGGTTGGGGCCCCTGCCCCAACCCAAGTTTCTAGTGTTCTCCATGTGTTCTCTCCTCTGTTACTATGTACAACCATGGAGATAGACTTTCAAGGTTGAAGATGATGTGAGTGTGCTGTTGGGAGTAGTTTAGAGAGTCGATCTCTAATGGATTCTCGTTGGTGTTCTCCGGTAAGTCTTGTAACATCCTTGATGTATGTTTATCTGGTTGGTTGAGTAAGAAGCATTGTAATATGTTCTTGATAATAGTAGAAGTTTCTCCGGTGCACCGATTTGGTCGTGGATGTAGCCCGTGAGGGTGAACCACGTATATCTTGTGTTGTGGTTGATGTTTGTTTTTATCTTCGTCATTATATTTTCTTGTTGATTCATCGTTATTAAGTCTCAAGATCCTTAAGCCTATTCCGCTGTGCGTCGAGGATGTGTCGTTGGTATGACGAAATTCCTAACATGGTTTTCATTTCACTTTGGATATTTAAGGATTTTAATAGGCCTTAGACTTTCATGGATTCTTATGGATATTTGAAGGTTTAGTATGTATACTTTTCTCATTCAATAATCCGACCTCAAGTTAAGAGATTATCGTGGATTTTTAAAAGTGAGAAGCTATGGTATCTTTCTCTCTCTCTCTCTCTCCACACCACCACCGCACCACCGCCACTGCCACCATCACTGCCACCACCACCACCTTACCATCTCATCACCACCACCACATCACCACCTCCATTTTCACCGTCATCTTATACCATCTCATCACTACTATGAACTCCGGAAAATGGGCCTCCATATATTCGCATAAAAATAATTATGTAAGTACCCAAAAAAATCATTAACTTGATATAATAATTTTCATTAATTTTTATTTTTAAAGAATTGAACTCAAGACACCACTTGCACTGTTTATATTATTAACAATTTGTACACCTCCACCTGAACATTGTAATGATCCTTTGGTGGTAAATTTTTATGTTAATTTCATACATATATATTCAAACGGAAACCTAATTTTTTTATAAATTGTTTAATTCTATCTTATTTTTAATTTTTTAATAAGTGTGTCCATTCTTTAAGTATTTTTTAAGAAAGTATTATATTATATTTTTAAAAAAATATTCTTATAAAAAATTAAAGCTAAGGGGCTAGAAACACAGCTTTGGGTACTTGTGCTCAGAGCCGCCCCTACCACCATTGATAGTTAATAAAATAAGTGTTTTAATCCTCTAAAAAATAAATGACAATCCTTAAAACTCATGAAAGAAGTCTAACAAACTCCACCATACTCCAAAATGTGAATCTATAAAAATCTTTGGATTTTTTTCAAGAAACATCAAATATCCACTGGATTCTGTTAATATCCTAAAGAATCTATCACTAAAAGAATCTGTCAAAATCTTTAAAACTCTTGATTGAATACACCCGCGTAAGTTTTCTAGATGCTTCATAGAGTCCCAAATGTGTCAATTTTAATAGCAAAATTGAAAGAATTGGAGTCCTTGAAGATGAAAAAATAAAACAAAAAAGAGTTCTTAAACAATTAATTAGCTAAGGTTTCTTTTTTCTTTTTCTTCTTTTATCTTTAATTTCCTTGTTTAGGTTTGTTAGTTGTACACTGAAAGTTTGATAGTTATTAAATGAACTAGGAGTATTTTTTAACCGTTTTATTTCATAACAATTCGTTTAATACATCTTTAATTATTTGCCTTAGCAAGCCCTTAACCTAGAGTTAGGGTTTAGTTCATTTACAAAGAGGATGAAAGGGAGAGAAGAAAGGTGGAAGAAGAAGAAGAAGAAGGGGGTAGGGGCCGTACCCATAGGGCTAGGTTTAGAAAAAAAACAAAAGATACATGTACCTCTCTGGCTATAGCTAGCTATAAATCAATAATAATATTAATGAAATTATAGGTTGTTATTGCTTCTTATCATGATGGGTCGAGGACGGACCATTTTTGAAATTCAAAGTTGCAGGTTGGTCCAAATTTCTTGAAGTGGAATGCGAGAGGTGAGAGGTACAATCAAAATAATTGATATCTTTGCATTTTGGAATTATACATACATTATTTTCCCTATATTGTCATCATGCCATCATTTCATCACATTGGTTGATGTGATTAATTTGTTTTTTTCTTCAATTTTCAGGTACTACTTCAATATATTTTATTTCCTTAATATCTTTCAAAACTCATACATCCATGCATGTCAAAATTGAGGTTACTGGGAATATATATATATATATATATGAGTCCGGATCGGCATACAGCCTTAAATATACAGGCTGTATGTACAGGCTGTTGTAGGGACCACGTGAGATCGATCTAAGGGCTGAGATTTTGTAAAGATGTTCTCCTCACCATGTAGATCAACTTCACCAAAAATCAATTTATTCTAAAACTTCTAACCCCATCAAACATTAACTCTTTTTCTCATCGTTCATTTTTTACCGTTAATTTTTAAACAACTTCTAATCAATTTTTGATTGGGTTAGAAGTTTTAGAATAACCTGATTTTTGGTGAAGTTGATCTACATGGTGAGGAGAACATCTCTACAAAATCTCAGCCCTTAGATCGATCTCACGTGGGCCCCACAACAGTCTGTACATACAGCCTGTATATTTAAGGCTGTATGCCGATCCGGACTCTATATATATATATATAAAGAGAACGGATTTGTGTACATCTTTTATACATTGTTATTTTTACATTAGTTGTAGGGCCTACATGGTGAGAAACTAATGGCTAATTTTTTGTGAGAATGATCTACAAGATTAGTAGAACATCCTTACCAAAAATCATATCATTCTAAAAATTTTAACCTTATCAAAAATTAATGGGAAGTTAATTAAAAATTAACGGTGAACAATGAACGATGAAAAAAAAGTCAATTTTTAATGGGACTACCAGTTTTAGAATGATTTAATTTTTGGTCAGGATGATCTACAAGGTGAAGATAACATTATCAAAACATATCAACCCTTAACTCAACAGCATGTGGGCCCTACATGCCACTGTACATATAAAATGTATAATATCGGAGAATCAACAAATTCGACTCCACATTGTTCACAAAATTTCGGGTCTTCTTTTTCATTTCCGATTACTCCATAGTTTCCAATGGCACAAATTCCTATATGAAGATAATATAATAATAGAGTTCATCTATGTGGAGATGTAATGGGTCTTTGTAGATTTTTTCAAGTCATCTTCTTATTTTTTTGTGAATGCCGCCCAACTTTGAAAATATTTAATTATTTAATATGTCTGAGACAAACAAACTGAACGTGCTCTTAAGGTCAAGCGAAATCGAAAACATAAGTAGAAAAAAAATAAAATATCTTATATCTTAATAAAAAGAAGGTAGAAATAGTCGATTTTCTAAAAAGCAAACTCATTTTCAAAATGAAGTCATGTGAATAAAAAATCAATGTAGCAAGGGACACCTCACAGCAGATTGTGAAAGCTATATTTAAACCCTGTAAGTTTCATCTAGATTTTTTTTTTATTTTTTTTATTTTTTGCGAGGGAAATAACTGAATCTCATATCTCTTAAAAGTAAGTAAAAAAAAATTAAAATGAATAAAATTTTTTTGCAACGATTGTAATTTGTTCCGCGAAATTGATTTGAAAATTAGCCTGCAAATAATTTCACTGGGATGTTCACGAATCATGGGTTTACTGTGAAACGGTTTTGGGGATAATTTTAGGAGAAAAAACAACTTAAACTCCTGCTTTGGGAATATTTATTTGTTTTGCAAATATTAGAAATATTTAATTTGGAGCAATCGGCTGCTCGATTTATGGTCTCATAGGAACTAATTACGTATAGTTTATTATTAAATTGAAGTCTAAAATCACTTTAATCTGAAAATGTCAATTGAATTCCACGGATTACTTTTGCATCAGGCCAATTATCGGTTCGAAAAACAATTTTCTATTGCAAATGTTCCCGGCTGTTTTTAAGAAAGATAGTTATAAATTTTTGTTGTTTGGTAGAATGACTTATCATGCGTGTCTACTAGTAGACAAGACACTGACCGACTTCTTTAGATTATCCTAAAAGATATTTGTTTCTTCGAAACAAACTTATACTATCTTTGAAATTTTAAATGGAAAATTAAATTTGATTTTGGGCCTTATATAAGTTGTCAAATTAGAGATAGGGTCAGGGTTGAATACTTTTTTCTTTATAAGGGACTATTGCCCAAATTAGAAAAAAACTTAGATACACCACAAGAGGTGTGTGAGAAGCACATAAACTGCCTGAAATTTTATCTTCAACAGAGGTCGTCATCAACCGACTGACACAACAGAGAGCACCACCAACAGGTGTAGAAAAGTGCACCACGAACGGATGCATTAAAAGGCACCAGCAACAAGTGCATAAAAGGGCACCACCATTGGGCGCATAAAAATTATAAAAAAAAAAAAAGAAAACAAGGCGCATCAACTTTTATTTAAAAGTACCTACATACATAAATAATAAGTTAAATGGGTTTATACTCAATGGTAATACCACAGCCAAATAGTTTCAATCTCATGACCTCCAAGTTCAAAGGAGGGATACCAACCACTTAAGCTGGTGGTTATTAGCAAGTTTGAGTACTTTCTTTGAGTACGACAATTATTGACCTTACTTTAAAAAGTCTCCAAAAACTTCAATTCTAAAATTTCTAATCCTATCAAAAGATGATTGTAAATCAATGGTCAAAACAATGTATATTTTACCGTTGATTTCAGACTAACTTTTGTTGAGGCTAGAAGTTTTAGATTAAGGTGATTTTTGGTGAGGATGATCCATAAGGAGAGGTCACCATCCTCACGAAAAATCAGCCATTGGTTCATCATCCTGTGGATCCAAAGGAATCGGTGTTTTTACGGATGTTTAAAGCAAGGGCTAATCTAACTGATGTAGCAGTCAAACGGAGTCAACTGTTAGTTTATGATACAAACTATAAGTTGATCACTTCCAAGATCCTATTTCTAATTTCGTAACTTATCTGGGACTGAAAAACAAATTTTCCCAAGTTTAAAAGAGTATTTTCAACATCATCCCTACCTCTTATATGTAATTAGTAATACATCTGTACAATTGAATCTTTGAAATTTTCTTTTAAAATTCAAAATACGAGTGACATACTCTTACATGGGGAAAAAATGACATAGAGGACATACTTTTTTTTATGCAAGGACAGTCCGCGGTGCAAGTTAGCGCAGTATAAAAGGACAAAAAAACTCTTTGATGAATAACAGTGGTGCATGTTAGCAAACCCCTTTTAATAAATTTTAACATAAAAATAGTCATAACTTTCAAAATATAAATTGGATTTGAAAAAATTTTATACAATTGGAAAGCATTTTTTCAAGCTCTTTAAAATACGATCAGACATGAATACCAAATTCAGAAGAAAAAAATTGATTTATGAAACTATAAAAACCCAAATAGTATGCAAATTACAACTTGCATAAGATTTTTTACTATGCAAACATAATTTTTGAGTTTTTTTACTATGCAATCTTTTTGTATAGAGGCTTAAAAATATGTAGCTGCTCAAAGTATGCAAAAATAGCCTATAAAAATTACAACTTACATATGCAACATTGCATAGGTTTTTAACTATGCAAATACAATTTCTGAGTTTTTTTTATTATGCAATCTGTTTATATAGAGGCTTAGAAAACTGCAGATGCTCAAAAGTATGCAAAATAGCCTATGCAAATTACAACTCGCATAGGTTTTAACTATGCAAATGCAATTTCTGAGATTTTTTATTATTGTGCAATCTGTTTGTATATACCGGCTTAAAAAAATGCAGATACTCAAAAGTATACAAAATAGCTTATGTAAATTATAACTTGCATAATTTTTAGATTTTTTATTATACAATATATTTGCATAGTTGAGTTACAAATATTTTTTTCTTTTTGAATTTGATATTGTTGTCTGGTCTCATTTGAAGAACTTGAAAAATACTTTCCAAAAATATAAATTTTATAAAAATTCGATTTATAGATTAAAAATTATAGCATTTTAAATTTTAAAAATATTATTTTCTCTTTCTGCCATGTTATCCCTCTATACAACACAAAAACAGTTAGAGTTTACGTTTTAAATAGACATAAGGGTAGTTTAAGTATGAAAAAATAAATGCTAAAAAGGATATGACTTATAAAACAAAAAGTGTCCATCCTCTCCATAAAACCGACTTTGATCATGTTAAAACTTTTTTGATCGGATTTGAAATTTTAGAATGGCTTAATTTTTGTTGAGAATGATCTACATTGTGAGGAGAATTTTCTCACTAAATATCATCAAATATCAGCCCTTAGAGTGCGCCTTAAACCTTTGTATTGAGACCACAACGGTTGGTGTCTCACATTATTGACACCACAATTGGTGCTAGCATGGTCCCTTTTCCTTTGTAAGAGTTCTTGAGTTCAATCCCTGATGTCAGTGTGCCTACCGGGGCATCCTCTTAATCATATTGCTTAACAAAAAAAAGGAAAAATTAAAGGTGGGTATTACTAATTACTTTCCAAATGCAAGGAGTTCTATGCAAAATTAACCATTTTTTTTTAAAAAAAAATATTAAATAAAAAAAAATAAATAAATAAACAAGAGATAATAGCAAGATATATGAGCTAGGTTTATATATTTGGTGCTAGTAACTACAACTGACACTACTCCTTCAATTCCTCACCATGAACATGAACTTGATGGATTCATCATCATCACTATTCATCAACAACCCTTTCTCTTTGGTAGCCACAGCCTTAGCTGTGCTGCTGCTTACACTTCTCATCTTGAAGATCACCTTATTCTCATCTAGTACTTCTAGTGAGAGAAAGAAGAGTGAGAATAAGAAGAAAAAATACCACCCAATTGCTGGAACCATTTTTAACCAACTTCTCAATTTCAAAAGGTTACACCATTACATGACTGATCTTGCTCGTGAGCATAAAACCTACAGATTATTAAGTCCTTTTCGAAGTGAAGTTTACACTTCTGATCCTGCAAATGTTGAATACATTCTCAAAACCAACTTCCAAAACTATGGCAAGGTATGTATATATTTTATTCAAATTACTTATTCCAATTTTTATAATATTAATTATGCAATTTTGATTCTTTAATTAATTATTCTGCACTATTATTTTGGCATGAAATCTATATTAATTATTGAATAATATCTCATCACTTCGCTAGCTCTATAAATAATTAACATTTTTTCTATTTTTTTTTTTTTGCACAACTTAGATCTTCTTTTCGAATTCTTTTTAGAATTTTTTTGAAGTAATTTTAAGAAGATGAATAACATTTTTCGTTGAATGTGTTTTTTTTTGTATCTAATATGACTTGTTTGGATCTAAATTGTTCATCGAATCAGACCTTCGTCCTAAATTAATTACTTAATTTTGTAGCTGAAATCTTAATACCTTTACCTTTCTCAATTATACTTAATTTTTAGGTGAGTGACTTCAATTCAACCACATCAAAAATATAAAAACTAACGGCGTAAAATCTAGCTTATCAACCGGAGTGATTAATTAATTAGACCTCAAGTTAGATTTCAGATGAGTTTTCAGCTAAAACCAAACACAACCTTATATAATACTGTATTTATTGGTCAAATTAAGTCAACGGTCAAAGGTCAAGGGTCAAGCAATTCCAATTTTGTTTTTTTAGCTCGAGGACATAGCTAGGATGTAAGCTACATATTTTCTCTCAAAAAAATGTAAGCTACATATTTATTTATTCAAAATCAAGGTTGTGGTCCATCAACCGTCCAAATTTGTTGGCGTCACGCTACATCAAGGGGTTAGGGCCCATTCCAAGGTCTGATTTTTGGTAAACATGTTCATTTCATTATGTACATCATTTTCACAAAAAATCAGTCGATTTCTTAAATTTTTAACCGTATCTAAAGTTGATCTTTGTTCCTCACCGTTTATTTATTACCGCTCGTTGAAATAAACTTTTAATAGGGTTAAAATTTTTAAAATCTGCTGATTTTTTATAGGACTGTTTATACGATGAGGAGAACATTCTCACAACCAATTGGATCTTGGAGAGGGCCCTAACCTTTAGGGCAAGTCTAGTGGGATATGTAAAAATGGATCCTTTAATGTCCAACCCTAGAGGTTAAGAGGTGTTTTTGCTCTGGTGGTTATCCCTTAAAAGGGGTTATAAAAAAAATAGATGGAGGAAAGAGAGAAGAAAGGAGGAGAGAGATATAGTGTGTTAGCTTTTTTAAAAGAGAAAAAATTAGAAAAAAAATGAAAGAAGTTAGTTTCCTATTTAATAGGAAAAAAAAAGTTGCCGCTCAACCATTGAGCGCCACGCTCATCCGATCGGTTCTCCACTAAAGATCCATATTCTAGTGGAAAGAGATCCATTATAACATGTTAAGAGACCCTACTGGAGGATAAAAACTGCTTGATCAAGCAATTTAACAACCTCCACTAGAGTTGGCCTTAGTGTAGAGATGTACGCCATTTAATTAGTGTCACGCTAGTAGGGTCCTTCACCGTTTTATACGGTACGTGCTTGTACGTAATGGAAGGCCTGTCTAGTTAATTAATGCAAACAGTGATATTGGGACAGGTCTATAAATCTAGACCTGGCAACGGGTAACCCGGCCCGCCAACCCGTCCCTAACCCGACCCGCCTAACCCGACCCTAACTCGACCCGCCAATTAAACGGGTCGAGTTAGGGTTGGCATTTTTAGACCCGCGGGTCAGTAGGGTCAACCCGCCTAACCCGCGGATGACCCGCCAACCCGTAAATTATATTTTTTTTAAAAAATAAAACTTTAGTTTCAATTTTTTATGAGTAAATTTTAATTTTTAATTTTAATTTTTAAGTTTTAGTTAGTAATTTAATCTTTTAACTAATAAATTTGACAAATTTTAATTTATCTAATGAGTTTTAAGTTTAAAATAATAATTAATGAGTAATAAATAGTTTTTAAATTTTTAAAATTTTAGTTAGAATTAACCCGCCAACCCGTTAGGGTCAACCCGCCTAGGGTTAGGGTTTAGAAAACTGACCCGTTTATTAAACGAGTCAGGGTTAGGGTTGAGCAATCTTGACCCGTTAACCCGCCAACTCGGCTAGGGTCGACCCTAACCCTAACCCGTTGCCATGTCTATATAAATCTGTCCCGCTAAACAAAAGTGGCAACCTATATTCACTACCCATTGTCTATTTATGAGATCCGCACGCACAACGGTTTTACACAATCAACAAGTCTATTTTTACATGGATGTAAAGTGCCACCTATCTATGGCCTGTCCCATTATTATTTCTCTAATTAATGTCGGGGTTAACTCCCCTAACAAGAAAAATAAAAGGTTTTTTCCTTTTTTTTTTTCTTTTTTCTAGAGGAAGGACCACACTGAAATGAGTGCTACTCTTTTGTCGGACCATATTACAAAATAAATGACAGATGCTTATGTGGTATGGTGGGTTCCACTACCACATAAGTTGGAAAGAGGAAAAAGTGGTGGGTTTCACCCTGCCACATAAGCATCTGACACCGATTTTGTAAAACGGTCTGGCCAAAAAACTTTATTGCACTGAAATTCAAGAATATATATTGTATTCAAATCAATAGGTGTTTAATTAATCTATTCTATATTTTAATTTTATTTTTTACATCATTTACCTTGGATTACGTATAAAATTAAAATATTAAAGATACTTTTGTCCTCTCACTTGTGCAAATCCTAGTGGACGATTGATTTGGTGAAGATGAATATGTCTCATCTCCCCAAAACCCTAAAATAGATTGCTCAATTACTATAAAACAACTATTTGTGAGTGGATTTAAAATTTAGAATGATATGATTTTGGGTGAGGATGATAATCTACATGGTTAATATAAATTTCTTTCATGAAGAAAATATCACCAAAAATCAAACCCTTGAATTATTTCTATGTAGATCCATGTGCGTACACTTTTATGTGTACACAGATCCTGCCTCATTAAGTATTCTATATTGTCTCTACAGAGTTACATATATTTCAGGGAGGCTTTACTTGTGAATATTAACACTTCACTTATTCTTAACCTAATTTACACTAGTTTGTGGGATCGACATTGAGATGATATAAAGATTGGTTAATTTAGTTTTTTCGAGGATGAATTCTTCATGATATGCATATTACCCTCAACAAAATAACAACATTATAAAACTTTTAAGTTTTAACCTCACTAAAATTCGATTGAAATTAAAATGAAAACTGAATGTTTTAGAAAACTTAAACTTTCAATCAACTTTTGGTGGAGTTAACATGGTGAAAAAAATCATCCTAGCTCACGAAAAACAATTCATAGTCATCTATATGTGGGCCCTACAAACAAATGTAAATAAAATGTAAGAATAAGTGAGGTACGTAGAAAGAGAAAAAAAGTAGAATAAATTTTAAAAAAAATTTATATTTATTTTATTAATTTTTCTTTTCTATATTTAATTAGAGATCTTAAATTAAGAAATTTTTCTTATCACATTTACATACGTAAAACTATTATAACATATAAGTTTAACTTTTTTACTATGAAATTTTAAGTTAAGTTTTAACACTGTAATTTGCAGGGATGGCATAACTACTACATTTTGTCAGATCTCTTGGGGGATGGTATCTTCACTGTAGATGGTGAAAAATGGCGCCATCAAAGGAAAGTATCCAGCTATGAGTTCTCTACCAAGGTCTTGAGGGACTTTAGCAGTGCAGTCTTCAGAAGAAATGCTGCCAAACTAGCCCGAATTATTTCCGACGACTACGCAAAATCGAACCGCACCTTGGATGCTCAAGTAATTATCCCAATCCAACATTCTACCATGCCATATATGCATCAATTTAAATTATTAATTTAAGTCATGATTCTAAGATATCAGGTTTTAACAAAAGATTTTGATCTTTGATTTTAATCATCGTACGCTCCTAAAATCACTTACATATAAGTTGATCACATTTATAAGATAACTGACAACTGACTCATTTATCAGCTAATTTACAATTTACAACTGTCAAATGATTGAAATTAAGGGTTTTGGATATTTTGTTAGAAGGTTTTGTGCTATAAAATAAGTAATAATTAATATTGTTAATTATTGTAAATATTCACGAATTATTAATTGGATGATCAACTGGCTGCAGGATCTGCTCATGAAATCAACATTGGATTCGATATTCAAAGTCGGGTTTGGTGTAGAACTGAATAGCATTTGTGGTGGATCGAATGATGGAACCCGGTTTGCTAACGCTTTTAATGATTCAAGTGCAATGACCCTATGGCGATATGTCGATATATTTTGGGTCATCAAAAGGTTTTTGAACGTCGGCTTCGAAGCGAAATTAAAGAAAAATATTAAAGTTGTTGATGATTTCATATACAAGGTGATCCAGAGCAAGATCGAACAAGCCTCCAATCCGCAAGATGATTCTTCATCGGTAAGTTGTAGAATTTAAGTAGTTATAACCACTAGACCATAAAACCACACTTAAAAAAACTTTAGACCACAGTTTAAAATGTGGTCTAAAGTATTTTATTGTGGTTTGTTTACTTGAAAACCATCCTTGGATCAACAATCAAATTGGGCTTCAAACTCATTTTTTTCTATTGAATTAATTAAAATAAAAAATATTATATTTAAGCTTATATATATTGATTATTTGATTTCATATGGGGTGACTTGTATGCATGGATGCAGATGATGAAGAAGGAAGATATCTTGTCAAGATTTCTAGAACTGAAAGACACAGATCCAAGGTACTTGAGGGACATAACCCTAAATTTCTTAGTTGCTGGAAGAGACACAACAGCTACAACTCTTTCATGGTTCCTTTACATGCTCTGCAAGAATCCTCACACACAGGAAAAAATAGCAAAAGAAGTGAGGGAAGCAACAGAAGCCAAGGATGATACACCATTTGACAAGTATGTTGAGAGTGTAACTGATGAAGCCCTAGACAAGATGCACTATCTCCATGCAGCTCTTGCTGAAACACTTAGACTCTATCCTGCTGTCCCTGTGGTACTCTATTCTATACAACTGATATATACTTTTTTTTTATGCAAGCATACATTGTTATTAATTAATAATATATAATACTAAGCAATATGCGAATTTTATCCCTCTTTACTACACTTGTTTGACACTGTATAAAGGTAATTTTGATATGAGACCAAGGCATCCAACAAAATAACTGTTAGGAACCCCTGTCGGCCTAATTTAATAGTATAGATATATACATATTAGATTGATTTAATTGCTTCCATAGACTTGAAAATATGGTGTCAATGTATGTAAATACAGGACGCAAAAATTTGTTTCTCAGATGATACATTGCCAGATGGATATAGTGTGAGAAAAGGAGATATGGTGGCTTATCAACCTTATGCGATGGGTCGAATGAAATACATATGGGGCGAAGATGCAGAAGAGTTCCGTCCAGAAAGATGGATCGACCAAGATGGGTTTTTTAGGGGTGAAAGTTCTTTTAAGTTCACTGCTTTCCAGGTATTGAAGTCATTCTGCTTCTTTTTTCATAAACCGTTGTTAAAAATCTGTTTTGTAGTACGTAGTAGAAGAAGTAATGTATCTAAAACCATGTTAATGAAATTGTTGGTTAATTTTAATATGGTGTGTATATATATGACAATGCAGGCAGGGCCGCGTATTTGTTTGGGAAAAGAATTTGCTTACAGGCAAATGAAAATATTTGCAGCTATTCTGTTAGGTTGCTTCAGCTTCAAGTTAGCGGACGAAAGTAAGCCTGTCAACTATCGAACCATGCTTAACCTTCACATCGACGATGGTCTCTATCTTCAAGCTTCTCATCGATCCCTAATCATCAATTAGTAATACTTTTAAGTAAGTAATTAAGCACATATATCATGTGTATGAATGAAATCCCAAAACAAAGTATGTATATGTACAAGTACCCAAGTGTTCATGTGTTTAAACTTAATTAATTAAGCACTAGTATGTAACTTAAATATGATGATATATGATGATGATGATGATGATGATGATGATGATGATGATGATGATGATGATGATGATGATGATGAAGAAGTTGATGATCAAGGGTGGCGGGGCCACATATAGGCATGGGACTATGGACAACCATCTAATTATTATGGGAAACCATAATTTTCCCAAAAAGTGTGGTATAAAGTATAAATTAAACCACGTTTTCCTTAAAAGTGTGGTGTAACCGAGGGATTAAATCACAGTTATTGAAAAAATTGTGGCACAATGAAATAAACCATAGTTCTCATAAACAATTTTGTATTTTTGGGGCAAATTAGACTCATGAAACTTCGTATTCCTCAACCATGAATAAGAAACATTAACTCCAGAATACAAATAAACCTAAAACAAGACTCATGCTACTCGATTATAAATCGTTCTTTACTTTTGGAAATTTTAGGAAACTTACAAAATTTTCAAAATTATGATAACAGGCGTCCTTGCTCGTATTTTTTATGTTGGACTTATTCCTAATGCTAGTCTTAGGTTATTCTTAAAAAAAACGGCACTTA
>MVGT01000009.1:95873-112933 GCA_002174775.1 Macleaya cordata
CAGTGAAGTTTAAGTATGTACTATAATAATGGACTGATGTTGATGAACTTGACGAGAAGATTATTGTCACAAAAAATAATCAATCTTTGAGTCATCACCACGCGGTTCCACTTAAGTGTAAGTCAAGTATAAGTAAAAAGTAAAGTTAGAGAACACAATTGAGATTTCCGAAAAAAACGTTGAATTCATACACGACTCCAATCGACTCAAAATGAAGCCGCATTATAATATTACACGACTCCAATCGACTCAAAATGAAGCCGCATTATAATATTAGATAGATAGTATGGATGAAATAACGAATAGCTATGAAATAGAAAAAAATGTTTAAACAAGACTTAAAGGAAAAAAAAATATCAAACGGGAATTGTTTATGTTCTGTTCCCACACAAATCACAGATGGAAATTAATTACTTTTAAGAAAAAAAAGAAATTAAATATATTATTTTTAACCGTACTTAATCTTACTCTCCATTTACACCCTACCTGTTAAGCACACATGTAGGTGATCCAAGGTCTAAATTTTTGAAAGGAAGATCATTCTCACAACAAACAATCACATTGTTATAACACTTAACCCCCTCAAAAGAAGATCAAAATTTAAGCCTTTGAACCATCTCTATGTGGAACCTACCAGTAGATGTAAATTGAGTGTAAAATTAAGTGGAGTGAATTATAACAAAAAAAAATAAAAAAGAAGATTGGGGTATAAACTGTGGAATATCCACCAATACGACTTTTATTATCCTCATATAACTTGGATTTTACACGTGAAAATGACATAAAATGCTTGTAAAGCAGGAATGTTACGTAAGCCTAATGATGGAAAAATGCATTTTTCTAAAAATCACCCAATAAAATAAAGAAGAAGAAGAATTCATGCAAAAACTCTGACCTAAATGAATCAATTCGCCAAGATTCTATCACAACATTTCGTGTATGAATAGTTTTAATGCTCTGATCTGAAAAAAGCACAAGGAATCGAGCCCGTAAGATTCGCTCAGTGATTCTTAATTTTAAAACTGTGAGTTTAGTTGTACAAAAAAAAAAGTTTACAAAATTTTTCCAGAGTCATTCATTTCTAAATTATGTAAGTTTTTCTTTCTTTTTTTTTCGGGCATGTAGAAACCTAAAATACACAGGTTGGTATCGCATATAAGAGAGCCTGAGCACTACACCAACAATTGATGATAAGTCGCAGGAAAATTACATGACATAAATCTAACTAATACGCCCTTAGAGAGATTGGATACTAAGACCGGCCTCCTCTCAAAAGGAAAAGGGTGCCAACCACCCTGGGGAAGCCTGTGTTGGTTATTCTATAAATTTTTCGGTCTGAAAAGCTTTTCTAATTTTAAAATCGTCAAAGTGTAATAAATAAAATATCTAGTATCATTGATAGACGCTCGAGTGCTTTTGAAAAAATAAATAACAAGAAACAAAAAGTCGTCTCAAGAAGTTGGTTTTGGAGAATATTGTAAATTTTTATAACGGAGAAGGGAGAAGCATCCACTACTTTCATGTACATGCATGATTTTAAACATTGCTGCTCCTTGAGGTTCATATGGAGATGATCGAAAGATTGAGTTTTGGGAAAGATGTTCTAGCTATATAGAGAGGAGTTTTTTTTTTTTTAGAACTAGATTGCAATTTAAAGAGGAATCACTTTACTGGAATTCGATATCACAATGTAATCCATACTTCCAACCACTTTAACAAGTGGTCTTCCACTATGGTGAGGAGATTATTCTCACCAAAAGAAATCCTGTTCTAAAACTAGGACCTCAACATCCATCCGTTGGAAATCAAGAGTAAATAAGAAGTCTATTTTGGCATTGATTTCCACCAAAAGCAATGTTTATGCTGGTCCCTTGTCAAGGATGAACATAAATTATTTAAAGAATAATGCTAGAAGTACTCCCTTGATGACTCCCATAATGACTCCTAGGATGAGATGGCAAGATCTGCTTATGTAAAGTTATTTTTACTTTTTCAAATTTGTAGCAGATCTTGCCACCTCATCCTCGGAGTCATCCTAGGAGTCATCATCGAAGTACTTCTAGCATTATTCTTATTTAAAGAGAAACGATATTGCACCGTATTAAAAATTCCTACGTTGCATCTCATACATGAAGAAGGTTGATCCAAGGGATGCTTTATTACGAGGATAACCTACTGATCACACGTGGATTATCATAAATCAATTCTCTTCTAACTTCTAAATCCCTCAAATATGTGCTTAGATAATCAACTGATTTTCTAGATTTAATGATCTACATGGTGAGGCTAACTTCGTCTTCAAGAATATGTCATTGGAGTATCTCAATGTATGTCACATAATGGGAGTGTACTTTGGGCACGTAATATCCCTCGTTTTGTTTAAAAGATTAAACTACATCTTTTTTTAAGTGCGGTGGGATTATTGCCTATTACAATACAAGCAAGGGCACAAAAGAACCGTGCCCATTAACAATCCGAAAAACATCATCCACAATCGATCAACAGGTCCAGCACAAAAAAAAAAAAAAAAATGTAATACTAACATACAGCAAGCTGCAATTGATAATGGATGTCCAAGTTTTTGGAAGCACGATTTTATGTAGAATTTGGGAATTCACACATCATCATCTATTTCAGCTTCCTATACATATTGTTGTACAATTTGACACTTTGTCATATATAAAGCATTGTTGACAAAAAAAAAAAAAAAGAGGGAGGTTATTGCACCCCTCTTAGAACACCTCCTTATAACGCCCCCTCCTGTAGAGTTCATATGTGATGCATCCAAGGGCTGATTTTTTTAGAGGATGTTCTCCTCACTATATATATCATCATATTAAAAAATCAGCTCGTTCTAAAACTTTTAACCCCCTCAAATTACTTCTTAAAAATTAGTAACTATTTGACCCCTCAAATAGTTACTAAGTAGTTACTAATTTTTAAAGGTTAATTTGAAGGGATTAGAAGTCTTAGAATGAAGTGATTTTTTAATATGATGATATACATAGTGAGAAAGAACATCCTCTATAAAACTCAGCCCCTAGATGCATCGCATGTGGGCCCCACAGGAGGGGGCGTTATAAGGGGGTGTTCTAAGAGGGGGTGCAATAACCTCCCTCAAAGAAAACTACTATATTCCCATTTTGCCTATTCTCATCGTGTTAGTTTGTTAATTTTAGCGTATGGGACTCACATAAAGACAAACAAGCAACTGTGTTTGATAGCATTTGAATTATGTGAAAATGGATTAGTTCTGTAAAAATAATACAAATTCTACTGTTTGTTTGCATTTTTAATTCCACGGAACTGAGAGCCTAATTACTTAAAAACATGGCTAATAGTTAGTTTTTAAAGTAATTCTATAATATAGGCTTTCTTAGCCCCCTCCAAAAAATTAATTCTACGTGAAATAGTAGAAATAGACCTATTTCCGCATAATAAATTTTCTTGCCATCAAACACAAAATAATATCAAATGAAAAATAAACGATTCATTTTTTATCCCGTTGATTTTCTAATCAAAATGGGGATAGTCTTCTCCCCATAAAAGTATCATAAACAATGCAAACAACTTGTCACCAACGAGTCAATAAAAACGCCAGGTCTCGTAGATTGTGCACTGTATCAACATTCCATCGTCAAAATACCCTCATTTCACTCCAGTATTTCAACAATCTTAAAAAATAAATAAATAAGTCCAGTTCAAGGGCATATTCGGAAATAAGTATTCCTTGACAATTTAAATTGGCCATTGTCAATATAGAACTGATATTTTATCCTACTACTTACTTTTACATATTCTTCCTACAACCTAAGATCTAGACCGTTAAATTCTGATCTCTTTATTAGAACCGTAAATCCAACATCACCCAAAACTAATCCCCAACTTGTCTTCGTTACTGAGCTCGAAACTGTTTAATTTGGTAGCTCGCGAAGCACGATATCAATATCTGATTTATTTACCTCTAAGTCCGAGTCATGGGTAAGCAGTAGCTGATGAAGCAGCACTCAAAGACCACCACGATTGCCCCTCTCTCTCTCTCTCTCTCTCTCTCTCTCTCTCGCTCATCTTTTAGGGTTTACTTTCTCTCTCGCTCTCTCTCTTAGGGTTCGACTCTTGGACGAAGAATTTGATAGGTTTATGAGCAAAGCGAGGTTCGATTCCTTAATATTTTAAGTTTGATCGATAATTAGATACTTAATAGTTCTTCTCTGTCTTGCTTTCTTTTTTTTCTTTTTTTTTTTTTTGGTGGTTCTGATGAAACCAGTTTGTTCTTAATGAAATTCTTCCTCTATGAAACCCTAGATGTACGAATCAGGATTGAATGTTACAATCCGTTATTGAATTAAGATAGTTGACTTGTGAAATTGATTTGATTGCATGAAGGTGTTTGAGAATTTGAAAGAATGAAGTCTATTTTCTCTGCTGAATTGGGAATTGGGTGTTTGAATTTTTATTCCATTCTGTTCTAGTGGTTTCTTTAGGTTTGATTCTTAATGGGTTTTGTATTTGTTGTTAAATGAAGTAGGTGATTTATTATTAGGTTTTACTGGCTTTAGAGATCCAATCTAATTTTATGGGTCTAGTGATATCCATAAATATATCTAAATTTAATGATCCATATTCATCTGATAAAATTCTTTCCAATCATCATATCATATTATCATGTATGACAGTGTGTAGGAACATTTCAGCGCGTGGGATTCATGTCTTTAGTTTTTAAACTGATGAGCTAGGCAAAAGATTTAATATTTAGATGAATATTTTTTTTGTGGCCATCATTGAGATAGATAATGCTCTTATATCATTGATTAAGCATTCTTTCTTTTTTAAGTATAGAATAGAAATAAATTAATGCACATATCAAGACTTGGAGTAGGGAGTGTTATAGAAAAACATGCGATGTGGTAGTGCATTTAAGTTCGAGCAACGCTGTAGATATTATTGTTAAAACCAGGGTTTGAAATTTCAAATGTTTCGAATAATTTATCTAAACTTAGATTTCTATAACTAATATATCATGTGCAGGTGAGGTATTTTGGCACCTCACTCCAGATCAGCAGCCTTGTGTTAGTCCTTTAGCTACATAGCTTAGCTGGACAGTGTTTGGTGTTGCAACCATAAGGCCTTACATTTCATTCCCAACACAGTTACCTTGAAAAGCTGCATGCAACAGTTATGAGAATTCATATGTAGGCATACTCTTCATGGCTTCTGGCATTTTTCATGGAAGCAAGCTGCAGTCCAACTCATCCAAAATGGAGCTTGATCACTTGATTCCAAATTGGGAAGATGTGATTTGCCCTATCTGTTTAGATTTCCCTCACAATGGAGTCCTCCTCCAATGCACGTCCTTTGAGAAAGGATGTCGGCCATTCATGTGTGATACTGAGCACACACATTCAAACTGTCTTGATCGCTTTAAAAGTGCATACGGGATGCCAGCATCTGCTAATGATCCTTCAACATCAGATGCAACATCAGTGGAAACAATCCAGCCAACTGAATTGAAAGAAAATGACCGGCCTACTTGCCCATTATGTAGAGGGGAAGTTACAGGGTGGGTTGTTGTTGATGATGTTCGACTGCATTTGAACAAAAAGAAACGATGCTGTGAACAGGACCGATGTGCATTCATGGGCAACTACTCTGAGCTCCAGAAGCATGCCAAGCTTGAACACCCTCATGCTCGTCCATCAAAGATAGACCCTGCTCGACAACTTGATTGGGAGAACTTTCAGCAGTCTTCTGAGATTATTGATGTTTTGAGTACTATTCATTCAGAGGTTCCACATGGGGTAGTGCTGGGGGATTATGTTATCGAGTATGGAGAAGACGACACAAGAGATGAGTATGAGGACTTCCCTGGGGATGAAGGAAACTGGTGGACCTCATGTATCTTGTATCAGGTATTTGATAATTTTAGGGCATCAAGAAACCGAAGAAGGTCAAGAGTCAGTGAAACAAGGAGAGGACGTCGCCGTTCTAGCTATGATGCTTCTAATTCTGATGAGGGTTCTGTGACGTCTGTTGAAATTGGGGAGTATAGAGTTGATGAGACTGATGACGAGTTCATGAGTGCAACTGACCCCACTAGGGTTAGCGCTAGTCACCGCAGGTCAGCGAAGCATGTTTTTTCTGGATGCTTCTCCATATTTTGATTGTTTTCAGTCTAACATCGCTTTCTCCTGTCATTGGCATTTGATTTTGTTTTGTTGTCTTACTCTTGCTAATTTTTAGGTTCTGCCTCCTGTAATATCCTTTATAAATCAGTTGTGTTGTCCTTAAAAATTTAATAAACTCGGGTTTAATTTGCTCTTTTTGCTTCTCTTCTATGATTTCAATTATTTTAACAATGGTTTCTTCTGAGAATGGTGAGATGATGATTTATTTGGACAAACATCGCAACAACTCTGATGTCATAGTATGCTATGATGGATCTCTAGCCGTCTAGTGTATTACTAGGGTCAACATCTGTCAGCAAGTCAAACACTGCGGAATTTTCATTTTATGCATATAGTACATGTATTTTTCATTCAAGCCTGCTGTATTAATAGTATTATATGCATATAATACATGTATTTTCATAAAATATTTTTAGATTAAACAAAATCAGTAATCGTTATTCTCACTGGATTTTTTGGATGACACGTCTACATTATTATGTAAATCATGTCATACCTAGTGTTGCTGTGCATCAAATTGCTTGCTAGATTTGGACCCTGATGTGGACCGCATTTCATTTGATGCAACACTTCTTTGAATTGAAATTTATAACCATCTTATAGATTGTCTAGTCTAGCGAAATGGGCAATTTAGAGAGATTGTCTCAAGGCTAGTGTCAATAGTGTTTATTTTTCTTTTAGAAGAATACTCTGGTTGGATAATGTTTAAGAGTACGAGAATGGTTCTTTATAATAAAAAAAAAACAAAGGGGTGTACATGATTGGGTCAATTTCTTTGTTAGGTGATCACCTTGGTGTGATCCATTTAATGGTGGAGCCAAATCCTCTGCTTGTGCACCTATTATTGTACAGTCGCTAGGTGCATTGTATGTGCAGAGTCTAAGGACTTTTTACCTTCTATTATTGTTATAAAAATACTGGATCAGTTGCTGTCCTCATTCTCACTTATTTGTTCTTTTGCTGTTATTTGCATGCCATAGGTTTCAAAGGCGACGTTCCCGCTTCTATGATCATTAGGTATGCGGCCCCCCTCTTGTATATTTTTTTGTTGTTCTTTGATGGATTTTTTGTTTACTGTACAACAGCTTCTCTTGTGATCTTATTTTGGCTGTATAGTTAGATATTGCGTTAACATATCATAAATCATCTCTTAATAATCAATGTGAGATACCAGTAGGTTACATTTTCAATATTGATTGGTCATTCTAGAAACCATAGAGGAGTCCTTTGTTTTTTTTCCCCTGTTAAACAATGTTTACCTTGATATCTTTCATAGCTATGTTTTGTGGTTGCATAGTTATTAACTGTTTCACTCTGTTGCTGACATGCTTTAAACACCATTCAATATAGCCTTATATAAGAACCTCATATTTCTCAAAATCTCTATCTTATTTTCTTGAACTTAAAAGTAGAGTACATATACTTTATGAAATGCCACTGTATTCAAAATTGTTTATCTGATGCTATAACCATCGAACAAGGTTTGAGCACTTTGTTTCTTAGCCAAGCTGCAGTTGGCTGGGACGATATCTAAATAATCTCTAGTTTAGTGTCAGGCTTCTTTGGCTAATGTGGTTGGGTTTAAGGGTTTGTTTGTTTGTGAAGAAATCCAGGATTTCATATTTGTTTGACTCTTAATCTCATCTTCTTCACCTGATTTAAACATTATTGCTCATTATATCTGCCTTAACTTATCTTCTTTACTTGATTTAAATGTTATTGCTCATTATATTTGATCGGGTAAACTGTTGGCAGCATGTAACAAGGGAAAAAACAGATGCTTCTTGAGGAGAGGTGGCAACAAAAACTATCCCTGTCTAGTCAAAGGTATCATGTGATACAGTACTGTTCTTCTTCATGTTTATAGGACCACCTTCTTGAATTTTAAAAAAAAAAAAAAAAACATGTGCAAAAGCTTTGTCTTGAAGAAGAAAACACACCCACACAGTAGCTTCTTTTAAACTTGTGAGGAGGTGTTCTTGTTAGACATTAATTTACCTTTGACAGTGGTGATGTTGTAATTATGTCAGAACTGTTCTTTCTTTAAATTTCTTTGCAGCAAATAACATCTCTCCCTCTCTGTTTCATACTATAAAAAGATCAGGAATGAAGAAAAAATGAATGTTGTATTATATGTTACATTGATATATGCTTAGTTTTAAATTATCTCTAGTCTTTTGAATGTGATTGCTATTTCATGTTATATCACAAGATCACACTTGGATACAGTGTTTATGATTGACATTTAACTGTAAGAACAATTGATTTAATGAAGTTTCTGAAATTTAGAAGCTGTTTTCTCTTCGACTGCGAGAACGCAGAGTAATTTACGAACCATATTACTTCAGGGTTAGGATCATGGGACACACGCGCCGGGTTTTGACAATGCATCCCGATCTTTGGTTTCAATCATCGGACGGTTTAAAATCTACTAGTGTGGCCTTTCAATTTATGACATTATCAGGATCATTTCTCTACGGGTTTTGAACAGTTTTGGATGATTGAAATCTAGGGTTGGGATCTCTTGTCAATCCTAATACATTATTCTTATATAAAATGACTTAATCCAAAATTATATGTGAATGTTTATACAAAAGAACATTTTTGAATATAGTAGTCTATGTACAAAATTTAGTATCACTTAAGTGTTACATCCAAAGCTCATCAATGAGTACACAAAATTGAACTCCAGTTTTCATCAAGGGTTGGCTCGTTAATTAAGAAAAAAAAGGTTTAGGTTTAGCTCATTAATGAATCGATATTCCAAGCTACTGATGAAAGAGGGTTGCTCAAATTCTAGTGTTCACCCAACTGATTACTTCACGGCTAGGTCTGTAAACTGTTCGGTTTTTTCAGTCTGAGCCAGGCCAAAACGAATAAAAATGATTTTGGTTCTGGCTACAAACTGTGTGGTTTTTCGTGGTTCAAAGTTCACCTAGAGCGTGGAGTAGGAGTGCTGTAGCGCCTAATTAAAAAAAATTTCAAGTTGAGGAGAGCTTTTGGAGTGGAACCTCGAGAATGAGGTTTGGGAGTGGGAGTGAGGTTTTGGTGCAGAAGTGTCATTTCTTTACAACGGTTTTAGTTACCAGTGCTGCTATTTGGACTGATCGTTTTTCAAAACGGATGCTCGACACTTATGTGGCATGGTGGGTCTTACCATACCACATAAGCGTCTGGCATGGGTTTTGTAAAAGCATCGGTCCAAAAAGCTTTATTGTTTAGTTACTAAGGTTATGTTTGGCATCTAAAGCCAAAATTTCATTACACGTGCTTTAGTTTGGTTGTGGTTGTGAAAAAGGGGAAAAGCAAGTATCATGCTATAAAAAAATAAAAAATGTAATTTGGTTTTGGTCCCATTAAAATTAAAAAAAAAAAAAAAAAATCATGATTTCGTGTTAGGGTTTAGTATAGCATTCAGCAAAAAATAAAACAAAACTCAGGCTTACGCCCATTTTATTTTTACACCAACCTGCCTGAGAGCAATTTTGTGACATCACCTTTCTTTTGATTGGTGAAGTGTTTGACAGTGTAAATTCAGCGAGTTTTGCTAGAATAACACTAGAATTTGACACTAAAATATTACATTTGCTTTTTAAAAGTGGTATGAGGGGCTGAAATGAAATTAATGTTTTTTCAGCAACTGTTATGATTGGTTTCCAATCAATAAAATAAGCAGATGTAATCTTTGGTGTCAAAATCTGGTGTCCCTCTAGTCAAGCCCAAATTCAGCTATGAAATGAATGAATTCACCAATGAGAAAGAAGGGAGCGTGCACCTCTTAACAAATGAGGGTGTATAAAATAGCATTCTCCCTATACCCTACAGGGCAAACATACAGATGGTCCAATGGTTAAATCTTTTTGTTTGAGGTCATCACAAAAACTACATCCTTATCCAACTTTTAACCCCTGTGGAGAGAGAAATAATTGACGCCAATATAAATAACGATTCTAACTTGAGCTCCAGCACATTATTCGTTATGAGTAGGAACCTTTTAAAATCTTCCCGCGTTTTCGCCAACGGATCTCTGCAATTCCCCTGTTCAAAATCCAACCCCAACAAAGTCCTCTTTGATTCCCCACCATTACCCCCACCAGATCATCCTCCCCAATATCTGAATCTATTAGAGAGATGTTCAACCATGAAAGAACTGAAAGAAATTCATGCTCAGTTGATCACCGTTGGTTTAATTCGATACACCTATATAACAAGCAGACTTTTAGCTTTCTGTGCAGTATCTGAAAATGGAGATTTGAACTACTCAGAATCTATTTTTCACCAAATTAAACTTCCCACCATCTTCAATTGGAATACCATGATCAAAGCCTACTCTAAAAGTTCCAAACCCGAAAAGGGTCTCGAGATTTTTATCAAAATGAGAAATGAAAATGTAAACCCTAACATGCATACATTCCCAATCTTGATAAAGTCCTGTGTTGGTTTACCTTCGCTTTCTCAAGTTCATTGCCAGATAGTGAAATTTGCATTGGATATTGATGTTTATATTATTAGTTCTCTGATTAAATCCTACTCTAATTGGGGTTTGTTGGATTTCGCTCGTAAAGTGTTCGATGAAAGTCTTGATAGAAATATAGTTTGTTGGACTAGTTTGATTACTGGGTATTGTGATAATGGACTGGTAAGTAGAGCTCGGAAACTGTTCGACGAGATGCCTGAAAGAAATGATGTTTCTTGGAGTGCCATGATTTCTGGGTATGTTCGAAATAATTGCTTTAGTGAAGCAATTGCTTTGTTTCGGAAGTTGAAAAAGTGTTCGGGTTCGAAGCCTAATCCGTCTCTTCTAGTGAGTGTTCTTAATGCATGTGCAAATCTAGGTGCTTCTAAAGAGGGAAAGTGGGTTCACTCTTACATATATGAGAATGGTTTTGGGTATGGGCTCGAGTTAGGGACTGCACTAGTAGACTTTTATGCGAAATGCGGGTTTGTAGAAATGGCACAGAAAGTTTTCTATAAGATGCCCCGTAAAGATGTAACGGCATGGAGTGCGATGATCTCGGGTCTAGCCATTAATGGATGTGGAGAATTAGCACTCAAGGTTTTCATGGAGATGGAAAAGAGTGAAATCAAACCGAATGCCGTAACTTTTGTTGGGATTCTTACAGCTTGTAGCCATGGAGGTTTGGTTGATGAAGGGTGGAGATTTTTCAAACATATGACAAATGATTATGGTATTTCACCGACTATTGAGCATTTTGGATGCATGGTTGATCTATTAGGCCGGGCCGGACAAATAGAGGAAGCAGAGAGATTGATTAGCAGAATGCCAATGGAACCAGATGGGATTATATGGGGAGCTTTGCTCAATGGGTGTTTGATGCATGGCAATGTTAAGTTGGGTGTGAAAGTGGGGGAGCACTTAGTTGAATTAGAACCTCAACATAGTGGGAGATATGTGCTTTTGGCGAATTTGTATGCCAAAATGGATAAATGGGATGGTGTGTCGAGGCTAAGGAGAATGATGAGGGATAGAAATGTAGCCACTGTTACTGGTTCGAGTGTCATTGAGATCAATGGAGATGTACATAGGTTTAAAGTTGAGGATAAGTCTCATCCTCAAACATCAGAGATCTACAAATTAGTGAATCAACTGAGTAAGGAATTGATTACTTCTACCCATGGAACACTTTGAGCCTTAACATTATAATCTATCTCAGAAACTTCTGTTTGTTCCAACCTTGAAGTTATTCTTCAAGTCCAGACTACTGAACTGATGGATTCCTTTTAAGTGCTTAATGGAGTCTTTTGGGGTTGCAAAAAATACCCACCATGTTGGAGAACTCCAATTTTATATTAAGCTGATGGACTCGGAATCTGAAGAAAGTGAAGCGAATTCTAGCTCCAGCAATTAGTGATTGCACCCGGGAGACCTCGCATTTCAACCAATAGTCTTCCAGACAAGGTAATTCATAAACTTCTAAAATATTGCGTTCATTTTGCTATTTCAGAAATTTATGGCAAATGGTTCTTCAGCCTACAGATAAAATGATGAAATGACCATCTGATGATGTTCTGTTCTGTTACCTGGCTTGTGCACCATTTGTATGTATGTGGTCTAGGGTTATTAGGTTGCGATTATATGTCATGCCAAACTAAAGAATACACTGTCAATGCAGAGAGTTTTTCTCTCTCCATACCCACAGAACACTGAAGCAAGATGAATCAGTTCTGCCAATTACATCAAACAATTATACTGATGTTTTCAGTTCAGTTACTATAGTGATTCTTTTTTTTTTTAGCGCGCATTGATCGGTGTCTCCATTGTTTGTCCATGTCTCACATGAGAGAACGCAACCTTGTGCACATTGTACCCACCATCAACATAACCAACTACATCCTACCTCACAATAAAATCCACCACCGAAACATGCCCTTCTCTCTCAAGGCTAAAGTCTAAACTAAAGTTTAGAGTCTTTTGATAGCCCTTTAAAATAAACATCTGCAAGAATCCTATGAATCCCGAGTTCTGCACCCAGCTACATCATCCTTAGATCAACTTACTTGAAGCTGTTTCTTGCATAGAATTCAATTAGGTGAAGCTAGGGAACCATATCCAATGGCTTCAAAACTCATTTCATGAAAAGCAATCCTCAGTATATCACTTATCACATTTCCTCTTTATTATGCGTTTATTTATCAACTAAACAGATAAGTAACCCAATCAATAACAAAAAGTTCAAGAGTCTCTTCCAGCTGATACATCAATCTAACACATGATTGCTGAGGAGATTGATTTCATTCTCTCCAAAGGATGGATCCCTCTACTCGGAGAAATCATCATTACCATCGTCAAACATTGTGGAGGTACGAGCAAAAACAAAAACTATTCTGTTCAGATGAGAGAAAAAAAAAAATCGCGGAGTACAAAAAGTCTCCATATACACACCATTGGTAGTCGAATTACATGAACTAGGTTGATTCATTGTTACCATGATCATTATTATTCGCTGCTTTTGTCCCACCCGAATGAGGTCGCCCTTAAAAACTTCTTCTCCATTCAGTTATCTTTGATCAAAGCATGTCAATCTTTCTGTACTTCCTCTACCTCGCAAAAGGGCAGAAGGCTTTGTTTTGAAGAGGCAAAGAACATTTCATTTGTGTTATTTCTTTTTTCACACTTCTTAAAACTGTTTTCTTTTTTTCTTGTCTTTTGGTAAGGTGAGCTTGTTTTTAATGAGATCAGTAATTCGATGCGCGCAGGATTTGACCTAGGTCTATGCTATCAATAACAACAGACTTTACCAACTAAACTAGTTGGCACCTAGGTTTATTCTGGATTCGAATCCCGCCTGCATCAACTTACTGATCTCATTAAAAACAGGCTCACTTTACGAAAAAAACTGTTTTGGTTATTGTGATTATTTCTTTTGTGAAAGGTGGGTAAGTTGTATCCATAAGAGCTATATTCTGATTCTAAGGTACTATGACAGGAGGTAGCCAATGTTGTTAAAGAGCTGTTGATGCCAATGACGACTCCAACTTCCTGAGCAAGATCATGTAGGCAGGGAAAGAATGTAAGACACGCCCAAACACTTCCATTTGATTCTTGGATTAGGACAAGAAGATCAAAGTCCAGTGCATATTTCGTTCACCCACTTGGGTGAACAAAACCCACAACTTTGATTGGTTGTTTTGATAACTGCCATGTTTAATGTTTTGTTTTTGTTGTTTTTTTTGTGAAAAAACACTATTCAAAACAACCAGTCAAAATTGTAGGTTTGTTCACCCACGTTAAGAGTGGGTGAAGAAAATTGGACTGGTGGCAAAGGTGGTTGTGGTAAAAATGACATCATTGTTGTGGTGGTTGTGATGTTGGGGCTGGGGTGTTGGTGGTGGCATGGTGGTTGTAGCGGCGATTGCATGGAGATGATCAAGGCCCAATTTTTGTATTGATTTTTTTGTATGGAAAGTGAAAAAAAAGTCCCTGTAAAAAAAGTCATTATGATTTTAATCCTTTTTTATAAATTTAGTCCTTAGTTTTGGACATAAAAGTCATAAAAGTAGGGACTAAATTTATAAAACAAGGACTAAAATCATAATGACTTTTTTACAGGGACTTTTTTTTTTCCAAAACTCCTTTTTTGTATTATAGAAGAATGCAGGAACTAGTCGCTAGTTTTCTGGCACCATTCTTTACTTGTTGGTAGTTGTGTTCTTTGTGTTGTTAATAGTGCTTCTTCCCACACCTTCTAATAAGTGTTAACTGGGTGTTCTCTACTCTACATTGTTGATGTCACGTCTCTTTTATGCTTTTACTTGGTACTTTTAACCAGGCATTAGCCCCATTACCACAAAAGCAAAAAAGAACTGATGTCGCATTATTGAAAGTTTAATACCAACAAGACTAACCCATGTTTCCAAATTAAATTTCAAATATTGAGTAACGATAGGAGGACAAACTTTGAACCACATGGGCTGACCATGTGACACTGCAACTATTGTGTGCTAAAGTAATGAACTATGACATCTAATGTACTCCAGCTACATCAGCTGCCACGTCACATAGTCAACTAATTTAATTGCTCTTGCTACATCAGTTGCCACTATCACATGGTCCGCTAACTCGTTCTAGCATTACTCTTCTCTAGCTAGACGAACAACTAGATTAAAAGGACAAATTGGTTTTTCAATTAATTTTTGAATTTTACCACTAATGAAAACAAATACCTAACCCTAATTATATTTTCTTTCAAGTAATTATGCGTTTATTTTACCCAATACCCTTGATGTCCATTATTTGTATTGCGTGTGTGCCTTTTGCTATTATTACATTAAATCTAGAATAATTTTCAATTCGATCTTTCTCGACAATCTATCGAATCATACGATAAATTTCTCTCTTGACACCGCCACCAATTATTTACATCAAAAAATCCATCGAACCATACAATAAAAAAGATTAACAATAAATTTGGCAAAAACCCCTACATGGAAAAGTTTTTAAAATTTAACCTAACTAATGCTTTCTTTTAGTCTAAGGTCTTTGGGTACCACAATGCAATCCTTTAACAGGGTTGCAGGCAATTGTAAGGGTTGTAGTGCTACATAACACACTGCAACCTTTTTAAGAGGGTCATCAGGAGCCGGAGACTAAAAGAAAATATTTGTTCGGTTAAATCTTAAAAAAAAATTAGTAGAGGCTTTGGGCCAAAATTCACTCCAAATAATTCAAAATAACTTTTTTTAAGAGTTTGAAAAATATAAAAAATTAGACTAAAATCTTCAGATAATATATATTTAATGATCAATAACTCACCATATACTAAGGTTTTCCCCCGAAATGATTTTTATAATAGTCCCACATAAAATAAGATGCAGAAAGTCACTAAAAATATTTATATCCAACTCTTATTGATACTCATATACCTTCTTTTTTTTTTGAAGAAGAAGAAGAAAAACCATTAATAACACATCAAGTTGCAGCTCTTCTAGGTATGTTCTTGCGCCTGTTCCTTGATCTCTTGATGTTGTTCAGGAAACCCTTTTCATTTGCTTGATCATCTTTCTCAATAGATGAAGAAGATCCATTAATGGCTTCTTCATCATCACCTTCTTCCTCCAAAGTAGTAGAAGTAGTAGTGTTTTTACTACTGTTAGATTTTTTTGTACTAGTACTACTTTTCTTCTTATTAATGATCATCCCTGCAGCTTCTTTAGCCAAAACTTTCTTTGGTCTTCCTCTTTTTTTCTGCAACTGTTCTTCATGATTAATCTCCTCCATCTTCTTCTTGTTCTTGTTCTTGTTTTCATCATCATCATCATCACCTTCATCAACACTCATCTTCTCTATTTCTTCCTTGATAATATTTTCCATGGCTAGCTTTCTCTCTCTACAAATTTTTGATTGTTCTCTCTCTCTAGATATATCTCTCTACAAATTGATCATGAACAAAAATTAACAAAACCCTTACTTCAAAATGAGGGAAGGATTCATTTTTTTGGTTTGGGTTCATGAATTAAATGGTGGTCTTTATCTATTGACTCTTTTAAGTGCTCCAATAAAACACTACTCACATTTATCAATACACATTTAGCTAAATATAGAAATAATAGAACACAAAAATGGAAGAAATAGACTCTTTGAATTTAATTTTTAGGTTTCTTGAACAGGTTGTGTAATTGAATGCACGTGGTTCCCATTAATTGTATTCTTCTCGTCTTTTGTTTAGAGTTCAACTACTAATTGGACTGGTTGAGTCTGGTTTTGATGATGGGCCAATCACCAATGCTTTGAAATGGGGTTTTTTCTTCTTCTTTTTTTCTTTCTTTTTCTTTTTTTATTTATTTATTTATTATACTCTTAAAACTATTTTTTGATTGAAATGTTAACGGTAAAAGAGTCTTCTCATAGTTTATGTATCATAAATATCACTTTCGCATATTCAAAATTACGACCTTCACGATGTAAATGTTATTGACTAGCCATATTGAACCATGCCCTTGGCAAGACTTGCATCGTTAGGTTAGGTTGATGGGCTACCAATGGTGATTTGTAATATTCTAAGCCTTTATAGACCTGGGCTAGCTGAGCAAAATAATGTAAGATAATAAACTGACTTGGATCTAACACAATGTTGTTTATTAATTTTGATTGAGGGGGAAGATGTTAAAGACGGATTAGATATGAGGGGGCCTATATGTGGGTCTTACTTACATGAATCGTATATTTTTCGATCTTAACTCATATTAGATATGAGTGGGATTATTTAACCTCTAATTATTCAACTTTTCTTTTTGTGGACTAAGATGATCCAAAAGCTAATTTAAGGTGAATATGTTTTACGTCACCATATAGATCCTCATATTGAAAACTTAGCCCATTTTAAAATTTGTACTTTCATCAAGTCGGTCCTTAGA
>MVGT01000009.1:123190-180177 GCA_002174775.1 Macleaya cordata
GACGGTCCTCCGTATCGAGAAACTGCTAGGAACTATTGTATATTAGGAGAAAATCTAATTTTAAGGTCAAAACATAACCACGAAACTGGGTCAATCCTGTAGAAGTTGTCTGACTTACATACAACTGATGAAAACCAAAAGTACAAAATTAAAACAAAACAAAAGGCAATGCAAATGCTAAAGAGAGTTATTATTGCCTACACCAGATTGCCAATGCTAAAGAGAGAGAAATACCTCTTTATCTGTACCCGACATCCTTAAGCTGAATAGAATACAAAAGGCACTGCAAACAGACAAAGGGAAAAGGCGTTAGCAATGTCTCTACTGAGCATGGTATCTAATTTAGCCAAACTTCATATTCAAGTTCCTCTTATTTGTAATTTTTTCCATCAGTTGCTCTTTATTCCCATCAATAAAGCTGCCAGTTCATCTTTCTTTCTTTTTTGTTTCTTTTTGACATCCGGAGGATTCTAGGAACCTTAAAGCCTTATTACCAATGGCCACAAGTGGAAACTTGCAAATGGTAACCTAGTTGATCACAATTCACAAGTATCTGAATGGGACCTCTACCCCACTCTAAGGCCTAAGCTAGACTCAGATAGTTTCGAAGATTCAACTTCCATTTTTTCCCATAAGCCCAATGCATGCATGAAGACCACTTCCAAACCATTTTTCTTCACTCAATGAAACATATTGAATCACCAAGCTTGGACAAACTTCATCATTTTGTATGGAAACACCCACTAAACATCAAACAGATTTCTCACATATTTGCTCCTAAAAGTTTTACCACATTGGAATATATTCTCATCTTTTACCTAAGAATAAACAAAATAAAAGGAAAACAAGAAGAAAGGAAATGGAGACAAGAGCAAGTTCATGCAAGAGAGAATAGAAAGCTTACCAATTAAAAAAATTGTTAGCATGACCAAAAGCATAACTTGGAGAGGAGAATTGAACTTCATATGCCGTGGGCTTTGTGACTGCCTTTGAAACCCCCCAAACCATCCACGAAGCTGCAAGAATAGATACATGTTAGAATCTTCCCCTTATCTACCAAAACAATTACTTCTCCATCTATTTACCACATTTATGATTAATCCCCTAATCAACATACTTAAAAGAGAGGCCAAAATTCTTTTGCATTTATATGCCTTGATAAAGGAATTAGAGTTCTTCATGAAATGATATTCCAATACAACTTGGGAAATAAAAACTGCTTCTGACCTGAGCAAGCCTACTGATTCCTCTAAAGTCAAGAGAACTTGATATCCCTCCTCTCGTTGGGAGATGTTCTCCACCCTTTTGCCTCCGAAAACTGCTTTTCAACCCCTTTCTTTTGTTTGTCAATTCAGTTGTAGACTCTAATGTCTTCCTCCGGCCATCCTCATCGGCAATTACAATCTTCCAAGCACCAAAATTTGGTGAACTCCATGTTCGCCTTTGACCAGTTAATCTCTCCGCTTGACAGTTTATATCATCCATGGTTCCAGGATTTTCTTTTGCTTCTAGTTCAACAACATATTTTGAATCCTTATTAATTGTTAAAATCTCTTTAAAACCCTTCCTCTTAAATTCAGGGATTTCTTTTTCATGGGCATCATCAATATGAAGGTGCGCATCTTTTCCTGATCCCATCTCAACAGAATCATCCTTTCTACTTTGGGAGGTTGCAGAGGATGATCCAGAGAGAAATGCAGCAAGATCATCTCGTTCTTCTTCATCTAAATTTACCCAACGAAGAGGTTGATTTCCTTCCTCAGTAAAAGAATCCTTTAATGCTGTTTCAACACGAGATATTTGATCCTCTATCGCGGTTATAAATTGCTTATGCCTGGTTGTCGTATTGTCCTCAGTCCGATATCCATGACTTAACCGAATTGCTCTCTCGAACTCATCCAACTGTTTCACCAAACAGTATTAAATTAAAACTATTTGTAATGGAAATTAGCAGATTCAACAAACTCAGTTAACAAATCACAACTACTTGTAATTTACATTAGCAGATTGAGAGAGAAAGACCGACAACAAAAAAAAAAGGAAAGAACTCAATTATAAGAAACTAAACCAGGAACTCACCTGCCATTTAGCAGTTCCTAGAGCAGTCTGGAGCTCCCTACGTAATTCATTAGAATCATTTAATTCTAGCCCTTCTTTCCTCGCTCTTACCCATGTCCTGTAAACTGATTCCATTCTGGACAAACCAATTGAAAATTTCATTAACTGAGCAACTTTACAACACAATTTGAAAGAAAAATATTGATCATAACAAAATTCAATTGAAAACCCTAATCGAAACAATCATTCAATTGAAATTATTCAGAACCAGATATATGAAAAATAAACCAAAATCAGCACTCAAAGTTAATAAAATTAACTCAATAACAAACAATCAAACCCCAAACCCAAATTTACAACCAGAGAAAATTCTAAAGAATTTAACCTATCTAAACACACAAAATTCTCTCTTTTAAGGAAACCCAAATCGAGAAAATCGTCCAAAAGGAAAAAAAATAAAAGCAAAAAATCATCAATACCGAAAACAAATTTAAAAAAAAATGCAAAAAAGCAAAATTATGAGAAACAACTGCATACCTCAAATTCAACCCAAATTCCCGAGAACCCGCATCATCAAATCTAAAAAAAATAAGAAATTGAGATAGATAGAGAAAGAAAAACCTACATGTCAGTGGAGTTTTGGACTTCCTCAGCTGCAGAGAAGAACACATCCTTCTGCCAGAGATCGAAACTGTTAGCAACAACCATCATCTTTACTTTACCAAACAATTGAAGAAATGAATAATCAAAATATCCCCTTCAATCGAAAATTAACCGCGTTTTAATCCTCCTCCAGAATGAAGTTGGAAGAGAAGACAAGAAAGAGAAGAGACGTTGAAGCAATTTCCCCTTCTCTTCTCTTCTCTTCTTCTTCTATTCTCTCTCTCTCTCTCTCTCTCTCTTCTCTTCCTTGCTGTTGCAGCTGCCATTGTTTTTTTATTACTTTGCGTTGCCAACTACTTTTCATGTGGGTCCCACTTCAACCCAAATATTTAGCATTTATATACTTTCATATTTTTGTTGAGTCAGGATATATGTACAGGCTTAAATGTACAGGTTAGATGTACAGCCTCTTGTAGAGCCCACATGAAGTTGATCTAAGGGCCGATATTTTGTGCAAATGTTCTTCTCATCATGTAGATCATCTTCACCAAAAATTAGCTCATTCTAAAACTTATAGCCCCACTAAAAGTTGTCTCTTTTTCTCATCGTTCATTTCTCACCGTTAATTTTTAATCAAATTCTGATCAACTTTTAGTTGGGCTAAAAGTTTTAGAATGAGCTAATTTTTGGTGAACATGATCTACATGATGAGGAGAACATTTTCACAAAATCTCGGCCCTTAGATCAACCTAATGTGAGCCCCACAAGAGGCTGTATATCTAACCTGTACATTTAAGCTTGTACATATATCCTGACTCATTTTTGTTTCATTTTTTATTTTTTATGTACTTCATATTTTATTGTAAGCCAAAAGCAATATATAAAACTATAACTAAATTTCTTTTATTTGAATTTTCGGCTCAAAAATAATAATAATAAATATCTATTTAATAAAAATAATAATAATAATAAATAACAAAACATTAATAAGGTGGAAGGTAGTTGAGAGGTGGCAAAGTTTGCTCATTTTTGTCAATTTTTGTTCAAAAAATTTATTTTGCTAAAAAATATATTTGATATTGTTTAATTCTAATATTAAATAGTATGCTTTCATCATTAAATTTTCTTGACTCTGTTTACTTATATTTTGTTCTAATCTTTTTAGAACAAGGAGACAATTTTTCTATGTAGATTCACAAGCAAAGTGCATGATGATAAAAATTGATACAAATAACTTTAAAAAAATTTGTGTATTAAATGTCAATAGTACAATCTACATGTATAGTTTCTACTGTACATTCAAAAGAAAAACATAAATTTTACGTATTAAATGTGAATTAAACTAGTGTTGCGGACGAAGATAACACATGAAAATATTTTAGATTGGGAGCTGAGTTTATTTAGCCAAGGCGTAATTATGATATTTTTATAAGACTCACATAGAAATGATTCAAAACTTGATTTCTTATCAAAAATCACATTATGTTTTAACTTCTAACGCCTTCAAAAATTAGTTAATTTATGAACTGTGCATAAATATTGTAAATTTTAAACTAACATTTGATAGGGTTTGATTTTTTAGGAAGGATGATATATCCGTGGTTCAAAATCTCGTTTTGTTTCGAAATGTTTCAGTTGTTCGTTTCAGTTGTTCGTTTCGATATTTTAATTTACTAAAACGAAACATTACTTGAATTCGTTTATTTTGAAAGTTTCATGTCGTTTCGAATTGTATCGGATTGTTTCGTGATACATACCTGCAGGGGCGGAGCCACCTTGAGACCTGAGGGGGACCTGGCACCCCCAACCTCAAGGTGCTCCCTTTTAATTTTTTATATTATTATATATAAATTTATATTAATTTTATGCATTAGCCCCTGCACAAAAAATTTTAAGCACTTTGGCCCTTACAACTAGAAAATTTTGGCTCCGCCCCTGCATACCTGTACAAACCGATAGATTTGTAATGTTTCAGGTGGTATCGAGTTGTATCAGGTTGTATCATTTAAGAATGTTTTCAGTTGTATCGAAATATTTCGGAATATTTCAGAATGTTTCATAACGTATCGGAATGTTGCGGAATATTTTGAAATATTTGGTAATTTTTTCAAGTGTTTCGTAATTCCAAATTCGATATTATATCATATCATTTCAATGAATGTTTAGATTTTTCAATATACAGAAACATTTAATCGATACGAAATGAGATCGTCATTTCGTTAGATCATGTTTTTATAGACCTCACAAAAATCTTCCCTACATCTTGGCTAAATAAGTTTAGCTCTCACCCTTACCCTAACATAAAATATGATATATATATATATATATTCTCAATGGCCAAATAGACAAAATGCTTGTTTTGGAAGGTTGGACAAATGTAAGAAGATATGCAGAACAGTCAGCAGTGGTTATGGTTTTTGAGTCAAATCTCACAACCAACAAATAATAATAAAAATATATGGAGAGAGGTTTTGGTAAAAACTTTTATAATTAATTGAACGTTTAGAATTGAAGTCAATATTGGCATCTATTCGCTATCCACCATACAAATACCTTCTTTATTTTCTAGAGAGAGAAAGAAGAGAGAGAGAGAGAGAGCGCCATTTTGACCACTAATTTAAAAAGCAAGTAAAATGCGTTCTTATGTAATCCCCATTAAAATGGGGGCACTTCCTTTGCTTGGCTTTTTCTGTTCACAAGTGCTATGGTTGAGGTGGCTTAATTAATTAAAATACTAATAAAGTACTTGATTGGAATAAAAACAAAAAAGCCAGCACCACTAATTATGCTCGAGAATCACAAAATTTTAGAAATTTTTTTTAAAAAAAGGCATAACATTAACATAAAGCAAATTATATTCCATTCTGATTTCTGCATCCACCTTATCATTATCTCATTGGAAATGAGCACTAAACAAAACAAATCCAACTATAGGGGTAGGTGTAGGGGGTGGTGATCAGAAAAAAAAAAAAAAAAATGACAGGTCATCACAAGACAGGTCGGCAGTTGGGCTAATACACCTGAAACCGTCGGTAGACACGAGTGTGTATGATCATGTTTTTAGATTTTGGTGGATCCCACATGAAACATATGGCTATAGATGAATTCTAGATGTACCATCTTTTCTCACCACATTTGATGACTAACTGGCATGTACACTTCCAACTAATATTATCACAAAAATGTCCCATTTATAATTACTATTACACTCTTTTTCCATCAGTGTGTGGACCCGCATGAAAATGATCTAACCACTAATGTTGTTCTACGTGAAGATCATCAATACAAAAAATCAGTCATTGGATCATCTTCACACGGGCCCAAATACAAGTGCAAGAAGAGTGGAAGGATAAAGTGAGTAGGAGTGATGAACATGTAGAATGCAAGTGGAAATGGCCCCATTTGTCCTCTAGTAGTGTGTGACGCAAAGACATGCAACTCCAATCGGCCAATTTGAGCCATTTTGAAGCTTCATTAAAATAGTAAAGATTGAATTAGTCGCATCCAAGTAAGATATGTGCCTTGTATGATTGAATCTCTCTTTTGCTTTCTCGTGTCTACTTTGGAATTAACATCTCAGTCTTGCCCCCGCAGAACAGTACATAAAATGATTCAACTGTGAGTGGACCATATTACCAGTTTCGAGGGAGAAAAACCAGAAGATATACTTCCAACATGCTTAATTTTCGTCGTCGGTATGATTTGCTGGCTTCCTAATATCTTTCGATTCAAAGCACTGCAACATTTCATGACCAGCAGAACAAGAGGACAAAATCGAAGAGATGATCCTCCTTTGTAGCTCTTTATATTCCAATGCTAGCTTCACATCCCAACTAAGATTTACCCTGTAATGAACGATGAATTATTTTTATGTCAGTACATAATTTTGATCTTCAACTAGAAACGGATAATAATAACAAACATGTCTTCAACTTCTATTGTTTACCGTTCGGAATGTTCTGAGTCACCAAGTCCCTCCATCATTGGATCAAAGATGGAGCAGAGTGTCTCTAGCACTGCTCTCTCGTTTTCAATGTCTTTCTGCAGTTGCACAAAATTAGAATGAATAAGAGCTGGAAGGAATTCAGAATTGGTCTGAATAAGGTCATCCCAAATCAGATAAGCCCTAATAGGTCATGGGATCCCCCACCGAGTTCGATTGTTGAAACACATGTAACGTGGGTAAACAAGGCCCCATCATGTCATTGGTGGAGACTTAACCGGTCTTAAATGGTCAGGGAGGATAGTGGAGTTGACTGTTTAAGTCCCCACTAATCACATGGTGGGATCTTGTTGTCTCGCGTGGGTCAACAAAATCGCACTCCCACCCTGTTTTAAACTGTAAGAATGCTATTTCATTCACAAAACGACATTAGTCCTGTTTAAAGAGTAGTTTCAATTTCTCTAGAGAGATCATCTCATTATGTTAATCCTACAGATATATGCAAATTCCAGATAATTAGACTGTAAGTTAAAATATTGAAGCAGCATTCAGTCAATATGGAGAGTTACATAGGTTTCCATAGGCAACTTCTCGCCATTCAGAGCAGTACGTAGATGATGCAATAACGGAGGCGGTAAGCCGTAGTAAAAGATCTCATGATTGCTTGAAAGCCATGTTCCCCGCACCATGTGAGAAGTCCAATCAGAGTCTGAGCAACCCCCAGACTCATCAGTCTGGGGAGCATCAATATCTGCAATGAAACAACAAACAAAAATAACAAAGAGCTGGAAATGTAGTTAAACTACAACTCAAGAAGCGGGAGCAGCGAGGAAAAGTCTATACAAATTTAGAGAAATACTTGGTTCTTCCTCTGCGTGATCCTAGTTTTTAATTTCCACTAGAGCAACCCCAGTTTGTTTTAGTATGATCCAGGTCATCAAAGCCTGAGAATTTAAACTTATATATTTTCCGTTCTTATCTTTTAATGTTTAGCCAGGCAATACTGCAACAGATTGAGATGAAATGCATGAGACTACAACGGGGCAGGAAGAAGCAATTCTATAGTCCTACTCGTGGTGCACATGCCCATACGCTCCAGTTGAAAGACATCTGATGGATAATAGATGTTACAAGATCTTCATCCATGACATCATGGACATTCAAAATAGGCAACTAATTAGAGATTCAGCGTTTTCTTTTTTTCTTTTTCCTTTTTTTGGATAGGTTAACTAATTAGATTGTTGATCTTCAGAACTGCTATCCATTTTGTTCGAACGTGATTGATAGATGGTGTGCTAATCATAAGTTGATTTTCCTTGCTAAAAGAAGCATCATCAGGGTTGAACTAGCATTGTTGGAGAGAAAATGCATTGAAGTTTTTGTCGTCCTTCTTGGTATTCTCTAGATTATCTTTCTAGCAGTTAAAACAAAATCAGATCATTTGAGTTGATAAATTTGTGTCTTAAATTATTCAAATGAAGGGCACAGAACCAAGGCTGTTATAATATAATTATGCCAGTAACAAGATATGATCAACATAAGGGTTAACCAATACTAAACTTATAAGCAAAACCAATCACACAAACATAAAATCACAATGTTTAGCAAATGTCAGAACTGATTACCGAGTGGAATGATATCATAGGGGTTGTCTCCTTTTGGGACAAAACCATAGAAGGTTATAAGATGAGAACTAGAAAGCTTCCCGTAGCTAAGATAGCATTGTTCTCCTTTTGCGCATGGTCTTGATAGAGAAAACTTTAAAGAATCCCTTACTGAATCTACTCTACCGTAGTGCAGTATATGTGGGAATAGCTGCAAAGTGAAAGAAATGAGAACATCTAAAAGTACTTATTGGCACAAATGCTACAACAAATAGTAAGAAATCTTAATACCGAACTGCAAAACGTTAACGATGGAGATGACATTATGGTACATGTGATATAGACTATAATCCATATTTTCTCTCACAAGACCAAGGTTAGTTGCAGGGAACTTGTACATTTTGTGCCTCTTCTTTAACTCTCTTCAGACACTCTTGTTCCAGATAGAGCAATACAAATCTGTTCTACACCTATCTTTTCATAAACATGCTTCTACTTTGTGCAACTTAGGACACACCCCATGGATTCCTTGGGCCAAAAAAAATCCCCAGAAGCAATTTGATCTACTACACTTGCAGCACACCATGAGAGAGAGCAGGGGAGAGGGGGTGCTGTGTTTGAACTCTCATCCAGGGGGATACGAGTTCAACTCCCCCAAGGAACCACATCACTTGATATATATATATATATATATATATAGAGAGAGAGAGAGAGAGAGAGAGAGAGAGAGAGAGAGAGAGAGACCATGAGAAGTCTATACAGTAACAGTTCCTATTACATGACAGTTTGAAGTCATCCCCCTGCAAGTGTGCCACATTTACCACTGTACTGGTCGAGGGTCCTTGAGGTCTTAACTTCCAGTAACATAGATTACTCCTTTAGATATCCAGCAGTTCGGTTTCATGAACAGAAGATGAATCAAATCTTACCACAAACTATAAAACAGATAATAAAATAAATTTAAGATGGCATACCGAATGATTGAGTAGACCTGCAATTGGAACCAAGCATGTTCTCAGCTTGCCATCAGTGAAGATAACTTTCATGCTATTAGAATACCAGAGCTCACAAGCCCATAGAAATCGCTCCCATGTGTATAGCTCTTCTTGAAATACATCAGGATGGTCACTGCATAATGCAGGACATAGCTCGTCATATTGAGTGCGCAAGTGCTGAACAAAAGAACAAATAAGCCACATTAAACTGATAGACCTTCAATAGATTCAACATCAAACCAAATTCCAAGATTATAATAAGATTTAACCAAGCTTATTCATCATTCAAGGATGTTTTGGAATGGTCAATAGAGAAGCTCTTGTCAAAAACATTTCAAGCATTTAAGGATTGGATCAAATAATTTATAAGACGAAGTCTAGTCTCTGTGAGCCAGTCATGACACAAATTGCATGTACTATTTCAAGTAAAGAATGAAAAGGAAAGTATAATAACCTCTTTTGCTTGGATTATCTCTTCAAACAACAAGGTTCCCTCTAGAGCAGTAAGTGCATCAATTCCAAAGTTCAGTCCTGGAAAGCAAAAAATAGGAATGAAGTCAATCAAACAAAACTCTTAAGCAGATACTAACTATTTAACCAAAGGAGAAATGTTTTTGCAACATTTTTTTATTTTTTATTTTTTTTGTGGAAACAGACCCAAAAAAAATGTGGTCCATGAGTACATATAATTATCTAAATGAACAAACATATGCTCTATTGACTAGTATGATATACTTCTTTTTAGGAAATACTCATACAATAATGAAAAACAGAAAAACAACAGAGAACGCACATAAGATGATAAGAAGCAAAGAAAAAGACCCATAATATGGTGAAACATGAGTGATTTCAATAACAAGGATTACCCAACTCATACTGTGTAATACCCCTATCTCTATTAGTTGCTTATGTTGGGGGCAGCCACTTGTGTTAAGGGCACCTGGTTAGAATTTTATTAGGGTTGGGTGCTATTATCTATAAGTATTAGCTAAACCTAATCTAATCCCTTGTTTTCATTCAACTAGAAGAGAGGAGAAGAGAGGGGGAGAGGTGGATCGGCTGGGAGAGAGGGAGAGCAAGAGAGTGAGAGAACCTCTTGATTGAGAGCCCAAGGCTTTGTGAAGAAGGAATCTCAGAGGAATCAAGGGTGGGTTGCTGGGATCATCATCTTCTTCATCTTCTTCTTCTTCCTTTGGGTTTCATCTTCCTTGGTGATTTGAGGCAAGTAGTAACTTGCTCTTTTGGTGTAGACTTAGGTCTTCCACTTTGCTTTGATGAAGTCTTAGTAAATGCTTGCATGAAAGCTAGGTTTATGCTTAGTTTACATAACCTAATCCATGAATGAATGCATAGAAATTGGGTTTTAATGGATAATATATGTTAACTAGATGAATGAAGGCATGTATCCATGTGTGTATGATTTTCAATGGTTAAAGAGCATGAAATCTATGTATTTTTAACTTGTATACAATCCCCTAAGGTTGCAGGCCAAAATCCCAAGTTTCCATGGAGTTTTGTTGAAGAACAAAACCCAGAATCGCGAGAAAACCCAGGGTGTATCGATACCCATTTAGGGTGTATCGATACAGCCCCAATCTGAAAGGGTGTATCGATACCCATTTAGGGTGTATCGATACAGCCCCAATCTGACAGCATGTATTGATACCCATTTAGGGTGTATTGATACTCCCTCAGCATGTAAGTTAGTATCGATACGCATTGCCTTTTGACCCTAAAATTGGTTTTTGGTAGTTTCTTTTGTGTAATTAGTTCTTGTATGAAGGATATCATGATCATGTTCATGCATGCTAATAATGGATATGTATTTATAAGTGTAAAATGCATAAATGACTTATTGAGAACTATTTCCATGATGATGAGAAATTGTGGACACATAGATAATGTGTAAGATACTTCCATAAGTTTGATGTATGCTTAAATAACTTGTTTGGCACGTGTGCAAACATAGTTAGGTCCTGTATAGGCCTGGTCCTCTCCAAGCGAGGTCTTCGGAATCGCCAAGTGAGGTCTACGGAATCACTTGACACGTAAGTAACGCCGACAGGGTTACCAGTGTTCGGGGGATGGATTTCGAGGCGGTTTCATCAGACTTACGTGGCGCACGGCCAGTGTCTCGATTGAACTACAGGAATGGGTGAAACGTGGGTAGTAACTAGAGAGCACTCTTTGTTACGAAAACTTAATCTTAATCGAAGAACATAAAACACAACAGCCGTGAATCTTGTGCATTGCTTTACATTACTTTATTCGTTATCTTATCGTTGTTAATACACTGAAACTTGTGAAGCATATGGTTGACCCGAATCTAAGCCAAGGGAACTAGTGAACTTGCTGGCTAGGTTTTGACCTAGCACCGTTATTTTTACAGGTCCAAGACAACAGGTGAATCCTCGCTAGAGGCGGTGTTCACGTAGGCAGGATCTAGTCTTCGGAGACTTGCTTAAGTTCCGTGAAGACGTAGGACATCCTTTGCGATTTCTTTCAGTTTAGTTTGGACATTGTTTAGTCCTTTGATGTTTGGGATTATTTAATTATCCATTTGTATGACAGATTATCTTTAAGTTGATAAAGTTTATTTCAGCTTTATTGTACTTGTGTTGTGAATATGAGTGCAAGCTTCTTGTTAGCTTGGTGAACTGCGCTCACCGTAGAGCTACAGGTTGTTAATGGTTCCGCCGGAAATGCCTAGTTCTCATTAAGTAAGGGCTGCAGACCCGAAAGGTGAGGGCGGGGTGTTACATACTGTAGGAGAGATAAGTATATCCATAAAAAATGTCAGGAAAAATGGATAATATTTGATTTGTCCGTACTTGAAAAAACAGAAAAAATAGCCAAATCAGTAAAAAAATTGCGCGAAATCACTAAAAAACTTTGATTCACGTGCATAAAGTCTTGCAAAAACGATTTTGATGATTTGCAGACTAAAAATCTTCTTCAAACTCACCTTTTCTTTAAGCAACTCCGACTTTACAAATAAATCTTGATGAAATCCGTTTGAACACTTCAGATATGTGTTTCTTCTGATCTCTGGTAAACCAACTTGTTTTTGAAACTGGTTTTCAACAGGAACTTTGGTTGGATAGACGGAGAAGAACAGATAAGATAAAAAAAGGGCTGTAAAAAATCTCTCTGGAACAGTAGAAGGTTTGTACAACGTAGGTTTGAATCGTCGAACACGTTCGGAAGATTTAATTAGTTAAAGGGCAATTTTGACCCTTAAAATTTAAGCGTGCGAGTTATCATGATTTGGACTAAACGGCAATGTTTTTTTATGCTATGGAGTTTTTGTATAGAAAAAAGGGAATTTTTGGCAAAAAAACCAACCTTGGAAAGAATTTAGGATTCATGACAACCAACGTTCTTTTTAGTGCCCAAACCCCAAAATCACTGCGCAACTGCAACCCTGGCTTTAGACTAAAACAAAAGTTCGTTGTCCTGAATCCTAAATTTTTCGTAAGGTTTTTCTGCCCAAAATCCCCTAGAAAAACCCGTCTCCTTTTTGTCCATTTTCTGCTAACAGCCTGTGGGATTTTAAGCAATTTTGTGAAGAAAAAAAAAAAGGATCCCCAAGTACATCTCTTGTCACAAAAAGATAGGGTGATCCACCATATGATAAAGGTATTTTATTTCTAGTCAAAATGTAAATAAGCAATTACGAAGATTTGATCAAGCTGATCTGAAGCACGTGATACGGAATGGGGTGGGGGAAGGGGGCACCTGCCCAACACCATGATTGGAAACTTTGGATCAATGAGCATGTATGATGTTTCCATGGTACATATTCCATCTATACTAAGTACTAACATATAAAGTCGAGGGGATTCGCACGGGTGTTTTGTCTGAAACCATGGCCGCCTGGTCAATTTACACAACTACCCTTTTCTTAAATAAACTCTTTGAAAAACAAAAAGGCATGAAAGGGTATCTTAGTAATAAAACTCCAAATAAGCTTTGAAAACTAACCCATTCTTCGGGTCTTTACACTCATCCATTTGTAAAGAACAACTTGAGGAAGTCTATCGTGTATCTCACAAATAAGAATTTCATGTACCAAACATTCTAAGTATGTGTATGGCCACATGTACAGAATGAGCATGTTACTACTTAGTAGAACTATAATCATCTTGCAACTTCATATCGTTTTCCAAGCCAACAATAACACCATTGGCTACCTATTACTTACTGCAAGCAATTAAAGGCAGCCAAGTGCTTCAAAGCAATATCCGAGACTGAAACAGCATACCTGTGTTGAATGTTTCTGGCAACGTCTCAAAGTAGATTTTGAATTTGGAATCGGGGTTGTATCTCTCCTTCATGCTCCACAACAACAACATCGTCTCAGTTGAGATCCCATCTATCTCTTTCAGTACATGAAACTGCAAGCAAGAAAACATGAATTTCATATACTCTGGGTTAACGAATAGCACCTCAAAGGCTTTTATGTTTCCAAAATTGTGAGGTATCATGTTTACGAAGGGATGAACTCAATGCACAAAGGCACGCATTTCCTCCTTCTTAATATGGTTGTTTGATTCACATGAATCCTTTGCTTCAGCTTAGACCCAAATTTTTTCTTCTAATAAACATTTGAAACCTGGATGCCTATAATTTGACCTGTTAGCATGGAAAGATAGCTAAACATGTATAGATCATATGCTTGGTAATGATATCACACATTCCCTAATAAAGTTTTAAGGAAGAAGGGACTGCTTGATATCAGCATAGGGGCCCACTACAGTTTAAAATGATTAAATGATAGGTATATGCCTGGAAATGAATGAAAGCTTTTAGATTTTAGTGGAACATCCTAATGCATGGCCATAAAACGTAAACATATACAAAGAGTGTGAACAATGCACATTTAATAAACCTTAAAAGATCTACTCCTTCGATCTAATCTTCAGATCTAAAGTACTCTCCCTCCTCCTATCTCCTGTTTAATGGTGACTATACTAATTCAAGTTGATTAACATGAATTAATCTAGACGTAAATGGCTTGAATATAGGTGAAAGGATTAAAATATATATATCTATATATATATATATATAGATAGATATTGGAATTAGTAAATTGATTTCGAGAAAATTTGATAAATACCATGTCAGATTCATAAACAAACTCCTCAGAGATGATGACCGATAAAGGGATGTCCAAAGCAGTGTCCCCAATTTTCAAATCTTCTACTGCCACAGCTCCTCTTCCAGCTCCTTCAACATCTATGCAATTAATGAATCAAAAGAAATACAAATATCAATTGTTGCCTTCTCTTTTTCTCTCTCCTATAAATCAGGATAATTCAGAAAAAGAATGCTGGAGACTTACGAGCAATCTGCAGCTTTGTCTGCAAACCGTGGTTTTGCCCCCACTGTAGCAAAAGCTCTTCAGCGTGACAAGTACACTTCTCAATTACTGTTTCCTCATCAGTCCTGTTTCCAAAGGCTCTAATCATATCTATGATTGTGTCCCGTAAGACGCACAAAACTTCCACTTTATTATGTGCAGCATTCTTGAGAGATGTATCAATGAGCGAGAGGATTGAATTAAGAGATTCCAACTCATTCCTGGGGCTGTAGTACGGCAGACATGTTTCAACCCCTCCAAAGTAAAGTTCAGTCTGAAACAATAGTGAGCATGATCCCGTTCCTTTCATAACTAAGACAAACGGTAAAAGAATCAAATATGAATTTTAGAGCAGTACATGTAAATGAAGAAAGAAGCACTTCAGACTTCAGTTTACCTCATCCAGGTGTATGATTCTCGCAGCTTCCACCATTACTTGCAGGGCAAGGAGTGGGTTTTCCGAAGATGAAAATAACACTCGTATCTCAGGATCAAATCCCTTTACCTTTAGTAACTTCTGTCAGAGAGAAACCTGAAACCTTATTAACAAAAATAAGAAAATGAAGAAAAGCTAAATAAATTGCAAGTAATTGATTCTTAATACAAAAACATTATCAGATAATTAAAAGAAGAAATGACGTAATAAGATCATCATTAACATGGTCAGAAGCTTCTTATCATAACTATATGGGATTGGAGCAGAATCCTATCATGTCATTCAATTCTATCTAGAAATGAAGTACATTGAGAATTATTAGCTAAGTATGATACAGGATGAGGCATCATGACTCCTATTCCTTCGATTCTTCTTAGGTACTGCTACATGATTTGATGATAATAGAAATATCATCTTCATTTCTTTTCATATTAAGTCTAGGGAATACTTGTACAGACATCTTTGCAGCCTACCAAACTGTCTCATTGACCGACAAGGCGACAACTATACACCCTTTCTCTGCACAAATTACATGGTTAGTTACCATGTAGTCCACTGCTTTCAAGTTGAAAGAGCACACTAAACAAGATAAATATACCGAGGCGGCGAGGCACACCATTTGACGGGTGCAAATTACCATATGCACCAAAGATAAACCTGATTAGAGGATTCTAGCAATCCAATAATATATATATATATATATATATATATATGTATGTGTGTATATGTATAATATTTTCTATAAGGGTTTCCAGATTTAATTCTCTAAAAGATGGTTTTTGATTAACAAATTATCTGGTTGGTTTAGTTCATTCCTCAATTATCTACACAAATGATCAAAAGCTCACAATAGTAAATTTCAAGTTCCATTCTTTAGCAAAAAGTAGCTTGCTTTAACCTATGCATCGCTTACCAGGCCAATTTCAACCAACCATACAGACTTGGGAAGTACTACTATACCACACCTAACCTGATTGCTAGAATCGTTTATGGAATCTGATAAATAAAAAAGAAAAGAACTCTTATTCCACATACCAGAATGGCAAGTTCCATCTTAAATAGATCATTTCAAAACATTAGTTAATCAGAATCAGTCATCGTATAATATAAACTCAATTAGCCAATAGATTGAGTCGCATCTATTAAGATTATTCCAGGCCTTGATTACTTTTGTTGCACAAAAATACTTTTTTGAATTGCAGAAGAAAGAGGTTTTTTACTGGCCAGTAACCTTTCTTTTCCAACTATTTTTTAAAAAGTATGCTTTTTTGATATAAAAATATGCTTGTTTAGAAAAGAACTTCAAACACTAAGAGGTTACTCACGTTATAGTTGGATGTGAAAGACATGTATTTTTCAAAAAATAATTATCATTCTTTTCATTACTTACAATCTATTTTTATTTTTCCCTAGATATTCCATGAGAATATACAATATAGATATGTGTGCATCACATAGAGAAACACAGACAACAAAAGTACATAAAAAGAATTAAAGGTTTCCCGTTTCCATCATGAACTGATACTCCCACCTTCTTCTTTTCAAACAAAGGATCCTTATTTGAGAGTGCAAGGACTAAAGAAAAATCATAGGAGCCTTCCATGTTCTCGACAGTTAAAATTGGCTGCAACAAACAAAAAGTCCATAAGTTCCGCAAAGTGCATCCTGCCTTACTTAACAAAGGTAGATAAAATATCAATATAACTTTTCAAATTTAAATTGGAAAACAAGGAAATTACATACTCAAATGAGAACTCCATTCTTTTTTTTCTGTCAGTTTTACTTTCATTTGAGATATTAAGTTTGGACTTTCTTGACATGCACCGATAGGGCTATAGGCGATTAAACCAAGACCAATTTAGAAGTTGTGATAAAAGTAGGAATGCTCAAAACCAAAATTAAGAGGGTGTTTGGCAACACAATAATAAGTAACTTTTCTACTTATATAAGTCAAAAATTAGAAAAGCATGTATGGAATGCAAAAACAAAATGACTTATATAAGTAGAAAAGTTTTTTTTTATCTAAAGCAATTTTTTTTTGCTTTTGACTTGTGAGAAGTTACTTTTACCTCGAATTGCGCATTAAATTTGTCGTTTTCTCTCTTAAACAATTAATAGTCTTTAACAAACTACTAACTTATTTACTTATAAGTTATGTACTTTGCCATACAAACTTCTCCTAACTTTTGACTTTTCAAAAGTAGAAGTGAGTCTATGAGAAGCATAAGCACTTTGACTTATGGTTGCCAAACACCCTCTAATATTGAACTGGAGTATAATTGGTTTAGAAAAGTTGTCAATTTGAAAGTTCAAGGGAAACTTTTTGCTTCTTTCTGTTTTTACTTTCTACGTTTTTGAGTATGCTAATCCTCAAATTATTCACCCCACAGGATATTGAAGCTTCTGAGGCTTATTTATCCCTATCATCCTACCACCCCAAGCAGCCCTATCATGAAACCCATCAATCCCAGAAAGAGTTATTCGTGCACCCAAACAACCCTAAACTCCATCTCCATCACTTCAAAAATTTCACTTGATAAACTTTGCATAAGGGTTTTTTGAGATTTTAATGTAAGTTACAGACTGTGAGAGGTTAAAAATATTTCCCATGGGAAAGGTCATGGTGGGTGACATTTGAATCATTTCCAAAAGCATGTTTAATTGAGCAGGAATACTGTTTGAAAAGCAGCCACTACATAACGAAATGAAGAATACCCAGTTGGTGTTTCAAATTAATTTCTTAAGTCCACTTACCACCTGAGATTCTAACTTTACATAATTTGTTTTATTCTAGCTTCAATGGTTCTTCCAGTTGGGATTACAGCCCATAAGTTAATGTGAAAAATAAAGAAGAAATAGTTTATTCTCTGTTAAACTACAAGGAAGAGAGAGAGAGAGAGAGAGAGAGAGAGAGAGAGAGAGAGAATTAATAATCTAGTTGAGATAAGGATTCAAGAAGAAACTAGTAACCAAAAATAATACTCAACTCTTTGCAAAATTGTGAACGAACAGACCCTAGAGGTTGCAGAAGTAACAGAGCAGATTATTATTTTCACAAAAGGGACATGAGTTAGGGTTTTTAGTACCTGGGAGTCATTTTGGAGATAGTCCATTTTAGAGCTCGAAATCCAACCAAAAGCGGGAAAAAAAAAAAGAGAAGCGAATGAGAATCCAAGCTGCAATTCTTAACAGAGTATAGAGCTCCCTGTAGACCCTAATTGGGGACCATGGAAGACAATCTAGCCCGTGGAACCCACGTTCCGATGATCCAAGGGGTGATTTTTTGTGAACTACCATTAAAAAAATTTATTCAATTTCAATGATGGTTGAGCGATCTTTTTTACTGTTGATTTCTAACCAAGCCTTCGTGGAGTTCCAAGTTTTAACATGTTAATTTCTTTGTGAGGTTAATCTACATAGCATAAAGAGAACCATCACAAAAAATCAACTCTTTAGAATATCTCCATATGAGCCCTACAAGTCAAATTGTGTTCCCTAGGTCCCCAAAAGGGTCCCAACTTGAGGCCCCCTAGTATTACTATTATTAAGTTCGTATTTGGCAAAGGTCACTAATATTTCTACAATTTTTTTCTAAAGCCACACAATTAGATTAGTCATGTCAGTTCTATACAACTGACAATACAAAATGACTTGTCGATTATGTAAAGCGTACAACACAACTACAAAGTGGTTTGTCGGTTTTATACGACCAACATGCCATTTTATGAAATTTGTGCTGTCAGTTCCAGCCTTCTGCGGCCACCGATATTTCCACACAACTTTTTAGTAAACCCACACAACTAAAATTTTGTACTGCCGATTTCATACAGCAGACAATACAAGATGGCTTGTTGGTTATGTAGAGCCGAGTCAGCCGACAACACAATTACAAAAGTAGTTTGTCGATCTTATACAAGTAACTGGCCATTTTTATGAATTTGTATTATTGATTTTAGGTAACCAACGAATAATTAAGCCTACGCTTGTGTGGCTTTAGTAAAATATTGCGTTGATTTATCCTTGACCGCAATTAACTCCCAAATAAGGCGAAATCTTATTACACCCACTCTATCTCAAAACACCCCTAATAAAAATGTGACCCAAAAAAAGAGAGGAAATGAAGTTATAATTTCACATAATTTTATCTTTATGAATATCCTACTTATTATTAAACTTTGTTTACCCCAATCTATTAGTTCTACATAAAATTATCAAAGGGATTATATTTTTAGAGGATGATCACCTCACCACGTAGACTGTCTTCACAATAATTCGCATCGCTTGAAAACTTTCAACTCCATTTAAAATTTAATCTAAATTATATTTTTAACCTTGATTTTACAAACTTTTAGTTGGGTTAAAAATTTTATAATAATATGATTTGTTTTTTTTTTTTTGAATGAGACTATTGCCCAGGTTACAATATGACATAGATACACGCAGTGGGGCGTGTGAGAAGCACAGAGAAACAACCAAGAACATCATCACCAACGAACGCAGGAAATGCACCCACCAATAGGCACAGAGAAACCGCCAATAACAACGTACTTATATTTAGGGTGCTGTTAAAGGGGTTCTCAAAAATGTTAGGGGGGTGGACATGATAGGGGGGTGGACTAAATACTTCAAAATGGTTGGGGGGATGGACATAGTTTTACTAAGGGGGTGGTTATCAAATATTGTCTAGGTATATTTCCACCCAATTCTAAAAATCTCAAACCTAACCCTAAATTAACCTTTTCCTCCCTCAACAAATCAACTATCTCCTCCATTCGACCACCGTCCCTCTCTCTCTCTCTAAACTTCTCTCCACCATTACCAACTCCTCCATTCGACCGCAGGTTATCGAATTTAATCAAAAAATTTCAAACACCAACAGTCGATCTCAACAGTCAAAATTCGACCACTACTGGTTGAGTTTTGAAGCAAAACTCGACCACTGATGGTTGAGTTTTGAAGCAAAACTCGACCACTGATGGTTGAGTTTTGAACAAAAACTCAACCACTGATGGTTGAGTTTTGAATAAAAACTCAACCAGTGGTGGTCGAATTGTTTAAAAAAACTCCACCATTCTCATACGAATTCGGTATGAAAACTGAAAATTTTGATCTCATTAAAAAACGTTTGAAAAAAAAAAAAAAAAAAAAAGCATATGAATTAGTCTTATTACCTTATTACTATTTGATTCAGAGATTTTCATTGGATTTGAGAAACCTAAACCCTCCGAAAAAGAATATTCAGGTTTTTCGGACTCCATTAATGGTGAACTTTGCTTCAATTCATCTTCCTCCATTAATGGTGTCCCTTCTTGAACTTCTTCATCCTTCATAGAGTTTTCCGCCAATAACGACTTCGATTCTTGGTGGTCGAATAATTTAAGAAAAGTTTGGGAGAGAGAAAGAGAGAAAAAGTAAAATTTTTTAATGGAGAATTAGATAACGTGTTTGAGAGAGAAAGGGGGTTGGAGGTGGTAGTTTAATTTACACCCACACCACCCCCTTAGTAAAAAGTAGGAAAAAATTAGAAAGCTGATTTTGAGTTAAAAATCCATTTAACTTGTCCACCCCCCTAACATTTTTGAGAACCCCTTTAACAGCACCCTATATTTATTATCAAATTACATGGGACAAACTTAACGGTAATACCGCGACCGAGAAGTTTTGATCCCAAGATCTCCCACTACCAAGGATTTATGGGAGGGATGCACAACTATTGAGCCAAAGGCCCATGTGCATAATAATATGATTTGTTGCGGAGAGATAATCCTCTGAAAAAAAAAAAAATCAACTTTTAGAGGCCTCATTGACCAATGCCAAGAAAACAGTGGGGTATAATTAAAATGTCCATTCTTATTTTTTTACACCTCCTTTTAAGTGGGGGTGTTCTAAGAAAGAAATAGTGCGAAGTGTTCAACAAGGTTTGGCCTATGGGTGCCAAGAAGTTTGGGTGTGATGATGTTAAATATGGGTGTAAACATAAGCAGCCAGCCGTGAGCCTTCTGTATTGGTTGGTCACTTGGTCTTCACTCTTCATCGTTCTCGAGGACAGTAATGGTATTCCTCAAAAATATCGTGGCAATTTTTGTCATTCTCTCCGTGTATATTGGGTCCACTGTCCACTGTCCGCTTCGCCGACTTGTTTGTTTTTGTTTTACTCCTCAAGTCACCTCTTCTTCTCTGCCGCATCGCCTTCCTGCTCCATTTGCAGAATCGTCGCTGACAGATCAACGGTCCTGATTCTCTGATCTCCAGAGATCTTCTCATCTTTTTCCATTCTGAATCTTCCCTCTGTAAGAACTCTCTCTATTTGTCTCTATTAATGTTAAGTTCATTTCCAGTTTAAAGATGATAAGGCTTATATGAACCATAGTTTCACAGATTAGGGTTTTAGTCTTCTTTTTTCCTTTTTCTATTCTTGTTTTGTTTTCCTATTGAAGCTCATTTAGAATTCTTTACTGTTGGTTTTAGTGATAAAGAGTTCGTTATGAATGATGAAATCAAGAGGAACAAAATTTCTGGTCCGATCACAATTTTTCTGCTTGTTTGATATTGGATTCTTTAATCATTATTTAGTTTCTTTTATATTATTTAGATGTGTTTTCTTGGTAATGGGATTGGGGATCGTTTGGAAGGGTGTTGGACGAAAATAGCTTAAACCATATTAAGAACTTTGATGAGAAAAAGAAAGAAAAGAATCATAACTAGGTAAATTTGCACCATTTGTGTGTGTTTTGATCATTTTTTGTCGGTCTAATGAATAATGAGGTGCAAAGTGAGCGCTGTACAAAATCATGGTTCTGCCAAACACAAGTGGTGTGCATAGAAATTAGAAAATAGCAATGTCTGTGTTTTGGGTGCTATTTAAATCCCTTCTATTTAAGTCTGAAAATTGTATATTCTATGCTGATATAGGGTTTTTACAGGAGCGTTGAATACACTACTATTTGGAGTAGAGATGGGCAATGGTCCGGCACCATTTTCAGATATTGGCAAAAGAGCCAAAGGTGATAACTATGTAGATTCTTGTTTTGTTAATTGGCAAAATTTGTGATTTTCCTACACTTCTACTTGCATGTTTAATTTGTATTAACCTGTTTTTGATAGATGGACTGATTTGGTTCAGTTGGAATTTTCTTTTGGCAATGTTAGCATTCTTCGGTTTCCTTATTTGCACCATTCAACAAAGTGGAGATATCTCCACTGTTAATTAAAGTGTTTGTTTTGTGCCATGAGAATCTGAACATGGGGAATCTGTAACATTCATCTAGATTGGACATTTGGAGAGGACGTTTGTTCATTTGACATTCTTATTCCAAATTTGTGTCTATTAGAGCAATTCAAAGTTTTAAAGTTTTAATTGAGAAAATAAACAAAAGTTTATATGGCGAAGGAAATTGGGCTCAAGGTGCATTTTGCTATGTTTATGGAAATTTTGGAAGCTTAGCAAATTATAAAGTGGAAATAGAAAGGCTTTTAATAGTTTATCCAGACATTTACATTCTCACTTATCAAAAACAAAAAAAGTTTACCCAGTAATTTATAAATATCAAAGTTAAGTATCCAGACATTTACATTCTCCTTAATTTAAAAGGAGTCAAGGACTTTTAAACTGATATATCTTAAATCAGCTCCGTTAAAAAAGGACTTCTATAACTGATTGGTGGATGATTGTCATTTAAAGATGGTTGAAGAATTATATTTGCCAATTTGTAGAAAAGATTTCCTTCTTGCATTTGGAGAAAGTCTTCATAGAGACTAAGCAGGGTTTTTGGAGCTTATTTCAATAGCTATGCTTCTGGTAAGGTCTGGATATGCTCAATAGTTGGATAGAAGCTTGTCTTGAGACATGGGAATGTCCACTCAGAACAGAACTCCAAGGGCAAGGTTTCTATGGAAAATTCATTTCTTTGCTATTAGTTGGAGCATCTGGAAGGAGAGAAATAGTAGGATGGCCTCACCCAACAAGCTTTTCACTAGGGTGCGCTTTCAGGATTACATCTTTTTCTGGGATGGCCAGCTATGGTGGCAGGTCCTAGTTATAGGCTGTTATCTTTGTTTGTCTAGTTATCGTTATCTCTTCTTTTCATATACTTATACATTTTTTGCCTCAGGGCCATATTTAATAAATTTGAATTTCCCCTAAAAAAAGATAGTTGGTAAGTAAGAGGAGAGAGGGGATGACATATAAATCCCCATGTTCTTATGAGTGAAAAGTATTAAAATGTAGTGAAAGTACAGAAATCCTTGAGTATTTCCTCTGACGGGGGTTCTGGTTTCTATTTAAATATTTTGAAGCTATTAATCTTGCTGTTTCTTCAATGAACCCCATCTGTCTGTGAGTCCGTAGGGGCACATATCCTGTGACATCCTTGATATGGTCTATTTAAGTTGGAAGGATCCATGTTTCTGCTAACCAACTAATTGAAGGTTCTGCCATAGTTTTAAATGTCCCGATATATCCCGATACGATACAAGATACGTATCGTATCGCCAGAAAAAAGATACGATACTCAACGATATCTGCCATTTCAAAATATCGCGAGATTTTGCGATACGTATCGTGATATCTCAAAATATCCCAATATTTTGAGCATATCGTATCACGATATTTCTGTTTAACTAAAAAAATACACCCTCCATTGTTTTAAAAAATTAAGAAACCCCCTCTGAACACATGTGTTTATAAAAAATTACGTTAGTGTTATAAAAAGGAACATCATGATTACACCCAACTTACTCACACCCCATATCTAATTTTGCACCTTATATGTGTATCTTACGATACACGATATTCGATACGATATGCGTATCTTAAATTTGGGGTTCCGATACGCGATACGATATGCGATTTTAAAACTATGGGTTCTGCACTCTATTGATGGAGCTTTTCCACAAATTCCTTATTAGTTTCTGCTTGAAATCATAAAAGTAATTTACTTCTTTTATGAGACTGAATTTGACTTATTTTTATGTTATAATAAGTTGTCACATTTTACATTTATTGCACCCCGAAAAAGAATTCGTTTCACTAGTTTATTATAATTTCTGCTAATCATTCTTGCCATAAAAATTTATTTTTCATATGCAGATCTTTTGACCAAAGACTACAACTTCGATCAGAAGTTTACCCTGACAATGTTGAGCAATGGTGGGACGGTAATTGCTGATCTTATACTTTAGTAGTTACTGTAGTGTTGTTTTTTTGTTTTGTTTTGTTTCTCCGTTTCCTTTTTACCAGCATGTAAGAACAACAACACTCAGTTGCTTTGTATTTTTCTCTCAATCTGTTTCATAGGGTGTTCTGGTTCCCCCTCTGCCAACCCATAATGCAAGGATTTACTCCAAAACAGATTTTATTTTATTTTAATTATTATTACTTTTATTTTCTTGATAACAGATGGTATTCACTTTTCTCCCCCAGGTTTCTGACCATGTTGAGCAATTATTCTTATTTTGACTTTGTTCCAAACCAATTTTAGTTATGGTTTGGTACTCCGCTGTATTCTGGTTATTTTTCTTCCCTCAACTGGGATACTGTCAAGTCAGATTTATAATTGGCAGTTATCCGTCTGATTTTGTTTTGTTTATAAATACCAAAATATAATGTCTTTACTAGCTAATGGGAACTTAGTTGACAATGCTTTGGTTTTAAAATTTTCACGCGCATGGAGTGTCTTATGCAAATAATGGATAAATTGTTATGCTTTCATCTAATTGAATAGGATCTTTGGATTACTATAGAGTCTTAGGCAGTATGTGATTCTTGGACCTGGTAGTGCAGTGCCAGAATGTTCTTACATCACATTCATTATGATAAAAATTATGATTTGGTCCCCCCTTCCCTGAAATCACAAAATTGCTACATTCCCTTGATGCTTTTCTGTTAGTATCAAAGCAGAAGAACCTGTAAACAAATGAAGAAATATATTTGGAAAAATATATTCCTAAAGAAGAAATATATTGAGTCCTGTTCTAATGTTTGACTCCAAAAAAGTGGCCATAGGCCCATAGATATGATTGTATTACACTATCTATTTTCACCCTTCTTCTCACCTTCTTCTCACTATAGATCGTTTCATGTTGCAGGGGTTGACAGCTACTGGTGTAAAGAAGGATCAATTTTTTGTGGGAGATATATCTACGCAGTACAAGAGTGGCAGCACTACAGTGGATTTAAAAGTTGATACCAGTTCCAGTGTAAGAATGACCGATCTTCCACTACACGAACAAAGAGTTCAAATTCTATTTGTCTATTTTGTTGTTTCTTCATGATTTCATGATTGCCGAAACTATTTGTTGAGCAGTATGATTCATTCTACATTATGCGCATGGATTTACTCCTTCATATTGAATCTCAGAAGCTTCTGTAGATTATGAAACCTACTTATTTTATTTGCTGCAGGTCTCGACAAAAGTGACTATCAATGAAGTTTTTCCATGTACCAAAGCAGTACTTGACTTCAAAATACCTGATCACAAGTCTGGCAAGGTCAGTTGTTTTGATGACTTACAGAGATATTGTAGTACATGAGTGTGCTGCTGTATGCTAACTTAAAAGCTTGGTCAATAGAGTTTGCCAACTTGCATAGGTCCTATGCTTTACAAACCCTTTCCGACTTTTATTTAAAATGTTGTTTGATGGTTTTTTCCCCTTTCTTTATTTCTTTCCTAATTTTCTTTTTTTAATTCATCTCTTACTATCCTATAGGAGTGTGATACATTGGAACAATTATGGTCCTATGGTTTTGTAGGCTTATGAGGTCCCAAATGTCAGTGCAATATTAAAAGGGAAGCTTGTCCTATTTTCATCTCTGCAACTCAAGAGGTTCTCTCTGATCGGAGCTCGGAGTTCCATTAATGGCTTCCATGCTACTTTAGACCTTCGAGCTCTTCAATCTCTACTATCTCTCTCTCTCCATTGCAAAAATATTGGAGCTCGATTAATGGCTATTGCGTGAGCGCTCAGAGCTTCGAGCTACCTCTTCAACTTATTTCCCAATCGATTTCCACTCTTTCTCTACCTATTCTCTCCTTTTCCGCTGATTTCCCAGAAAATTAGGGTTCCCTCTTCTCTCTCCCCTTTATGCGTCTCTATGCCCAAAAATTAGGGTTAAGATTCTGTTTTGGTATCACAAATTGGTTTTTCTTCCCATTATCTTCAAGTTTTAAGAAATTGGTCTCATTGAAATCTTTGCAGACAAGTTTTTGGAATTTGGAATCTCCCAAAAATTAAGTGTAATAAAAAAAATTGTTTCTAAAGCTGTTACTAACCCTATAGGTTGAAAACCCCAAAACAACGTGCAACATCCATCTGCTTACACAAATAATTACATTCCCCGTGTTGAATTCATATGTGCCTGACCTTTCTTGAAACCCACGACTGATTTTCAGAGAAAGTAACTCTCAGATGCTCCCTCCCTCAACTTGATAACAATAATGACAGGTTCTCTTTCAAAAAAATGACAGGTTCTCTAGATTGTATCTAGCAAGTCATTGCTGGTGACGTGTAAAGTCAAGGTACAAGTTGAAGATATAACATAAGACCTAGGATAAACCATGTGCATATTACTTCTTATGACATATTGAATTGGTCGTTCATGAGCGGATTCTGGGTCAAATTCCAGATCCCACAACTTGACTCCTTATTTGGCTAGGACATCATCACTCATTTTGAACCTTTGAGCTACTTCATGAGGTAGCTCTAGTTACCTAATGCTTTCCTAAGAAGGAAATTATAAGTTAGGCTACAGATAAAAGATGGCCTATACATGACGAGAAAGCATATTGACACTTCTGATGAAAAAAACCATTTTGACATGTTGTAACATGAATACTTCAAAGTAATGTATCTTATGTTTGTAGGAATTGTAGCTATGAAAATGGTGACAGTATTAATATAAAACATGTTTGAAATTTCTGATTCTTACCTTTGCTTCGTACCTCAGCTAGATTTGCAGTACCTTCATCATCATGCAGCTATCAATTCCAGCATTGGTTTGACGCCAAATCCACTCCTGGAGCTAGCGGCAACCATTGGCAGTAAGGATCTTAGTCTTGGTGGTGAAGTTGGGTTTGATACTAGGAATGCCTCCTTCACCAAGTACAATGCCGGGATTGGTTTAAACACGCCTGATTTCTCTGCTGCTCTTGTGCTGTATGTAGTCTCTAGATCTTATTTCTTCTTTTTGGTATTTTTTTCATTGGTCAGCCATCAGTGATATCGGCACCTGAATTTGATGAAGTTTCAATTTATTGCCTTCAAAATTAGTACATTATGTTGGATTAATGGGAAAGGATTTGAGCCCCATGATGTCGGCTGTTGAGTTGCTCCCATATTTACAGGGAAACACACCAAAAAAAGTTAGGGTGAGGATGATCCAAGGGCTGATTGTTGGTGAGGATTGTCTCTTCACCATATAACTACCTCACAAAAAATTTGTTTGTTCTAAAATTTCTAACCCCCGCACAAGTTGGTTGAAATTTTAAGCTTCTTGAGGCATCCTTTTCACTGTTGATTTCCGACTAAATTTTGATGAGGTTAGGAGTTTCAGATTGATGTGTTTTACAGTAAGGATGATCTGCATTGTGAGAAGAATCATTCACACAAAAAAAATTAGCCCTTACCATATGTGGCCCCTACTAAAGTGGGGGCAAGGGATCCCGGTTCATGGCTTTTTTGTGCGTGATGAAACTTCAAGCCTTGTTTATCATCTGCAGTCCAGATGATTGTTGCTTACGCGGGGTACGATTTAAGACAGCTGTGGTTCTCAGTGTTGTTCCCCAAATTGAAACATGGAATATGGTAGATTCGTGAAAGATTGCATTACACTACTCACTAGCGGGTGTTTGGTAGAATTATGTCTTGTTCTCCATATTGAATCATAAAATCAGGGTGATTCCTTTTTTCTTTTTGAACGTAGGGCGGACAAAGGAGAGACCTTGAAGGCGTCTTACGTTCACTCAGTGAATCCCATCACTGGTGCTACAGTTGCTGCTGAAATGACTCATCGGTTTTCTACCTACGAAAACAGTTTTACCATCGGAAGCTCTTATCCCCTTGATCCTTGTACAGTGGTAAAAACACGTTTCTGTGACAACGGAAAGGTTTCGATGCTCTGCCAGCAAGAATGGAGGCCCAAGTCGTTGGTAACAGTTTCTGCTGAGTATGACCCAAAGGCCATTGATTCGGTCCCCAAGCTTGGTCTCGCTCTTGCTCTCAAACCTTGAACTTGGGTGAGCCGATTGTTCTTTCTCAATGACTTTTTGGTTCTATAATATACCTTCTGTTATAATTTTTTGAACCCAAAGATGGGTAAAAACCAAATGAATACATACTGTTATAAATTTTTTGAAACCCAAAGATGGGCAAAAACCAAATGATTCAGGGAGTTGAACCCAATTTTGAAGATGATTCAGTTTTGTGTAGGTCAAGTTTGAGATGCTAATTCATACTTGTATTGAATCAACTATATGTTTTTCTTGTCTTGTTCAGGAAATGGATCTTATCATTTTGCATCTGACATTGTAATTGTTGTTGTTAGGGATTATCTCTCATTGTTGATTGCCAGTTCTCTCTCCCTGCATTTCTTTTTTAGGTTGTTGGAGGATAAAATTCAACACCCATAATCACTGCAAATACTCACAGCAATTTAAGGGTGTCAATTTTTCTTGTTCCTTTTTTTTTTTTTGATCTAAAGATTTAGGGTGTCAATGGTTACCCATTTATTATCTGGGAAGCGAACCAAACTTGGTCTTGGTGGTGAATTTTAATTTATTCTTTTGTTAAAAATGTGAAGAGTAATTTAGGCTGCAACTGGTTTGTGATTGAAAAACAGTTTTCAAATACTGTAGAGTACAATCTCAAATTCTTGGTTGTATATTTTTAATCTAAAAACGTGTCATATGGGTCTATTATTTACATCTTTTTCACCCAATGAATTGCAAGAGTTTGCCCACGTAAATTGCGGACCTATTTTTTTTCAAAGTAAATACAGCGTCTCCCCACCTTAGTTTGGGGAGCCAATATTGATCCCCCTAAGCTACAGCTCGGGGTTGCGAGCGTTCATTTCTGTCCTTTGATATATAGCCTAGAAGTTAGAAATCCATTGATTCCATTGACACTGATATCTAACCTAGACAAATTAATAAAAAAGGAATGGGAGATTTGATTTTTGATAAGGATCTCTCACAAAGATCGTTGTCATTCACCTCCAGTTCTCAATTTTATAATTTTATTAAAATTAAAACCCTAACAAATTTGTTAGGATTAGAAGTTTAAGAATAATTTTAAATTTTCAAGATAAAGGCCTTTTGGATTTCCTTTACTTCCCTGTAAATTTTATTGTGAAGACTACAAAAGTCATCCTCAAAAAAGGTTTTCATTTTTTATTTTATTTTTCTAAAGTAGCGCAGAGCATGCATATTTACATGTAGGTCAAAATCTACCGACTATATGTGATTTTATAAGTAGGGATGTCCTATTCAATAAGGCTTTCCCTCTTTTTTTTTTTTTTTTTTTTTTCTTTTTTCTTTTTTATACTGTTTTTAAGTGACAACCCCTAATTTGAATTAAATAGCTAAATTAAATCACTTACTTTGAATACCCCCATAAGGCTCACACACAATCAACATAATGTAATCAGAACTGTGGTATAGGGGTGACGCTCCCGCTCCGAAATCATATTTCAACTTGGAACATTTTTTAATTGGTCGTTCTGAAGCTCACATTTTCGTTTCCACTCGAACACCACACTGATTTCTTAGCAACATATCCACTCTTACAGCAAACACTTTGAACATATGTTCCACGTATTTTTTAAGTTTGGTTTGTTTATTTTTTGTGTTGGATTGTGCCAAAAATGCACATGCGGTAATGCATTAGAAGGGAAAAGTCTCATTTTTTTTTTCTCTATTGCAATGAATTATATATGAATTTAGAGAAATATGATGTGAATATTGCAGCCATAATATTACTCAAAAAATAACTAACCTATGGATGCAAATCCAAAACAAGGCTTTTTTTTTACTAAGTTATTTAATAAAGTCTAATGCATATTTCACAAATACAATTTTCCCCATACATCTGAAATATATAACCATTAGTGCAGAATACCCCTATTTCCCTACTATATATATATATAATTGGATCATCCAAACCAAACAGATCACAAGATAGAATAATGAACTTCACTCATTTCCTCTCTTCTCCAATCCTTGAAAATATTTTTTCAAATCCCTTCATTTCCTATCTTCTCCAATCCTTCCTCACAATCTTCTCCTTCATTCTGTGCTAACTCCCTCTTCTCCTCCTCTTTTACTACCTCCATTAATGAACTCTTCTCCTCATTCATCCTCTTCTTCTTCTTCTTCACTTTCTCTCTCTTCAAACTCTCCAATAACTCAATCAAAGCCTTCTCTTTATTCCTTCTGTTCTTTATCAAAACCTCACTAATATCAGCTGGAGTCATCTCTGCTTCATCAATCACTTCTTCCATTTCATTCACCAACCCATTTTCCAACAAATCTTCTTCTTTCAATCCAACATAGTTTTTCAACAAAATCTTCAAAGCTTCAAAAGAACAAAAGCTCATATTTATATGCATATCCATTCTTCCACTTCTTAACAATGCAGGATCCAATTTCTCAACATGATTTGTAGTGAAAACAAAAATTCTCTCACTTCCACAACAAGACCATAACCCATCAGTGAAATTCAATAAACCCGAAAGCGTCATCGAATTCCCTCCTTCAGAATTCGATTTTGATCCATTTTTCGTTTCAGTCTCCAAATGAGGTTGATTTTTTCTTTCTGTTGGTTTCTTCCTGTTTGTGAGATTGATGGAACAATCAATATCTTCAATCACTATTATCGATTTCGATGTCGTCTTCATTAGTAATTTCCGAAGATCTGAATTGGAGCTAACTTCAGTTAATTCAAGATCATATATATCATAATCTAAAAGATTTGCCATGGCAGCAATCATGCTTGACTTCCCTGTACCAGGCGGGCCATAAAGAAGGTACCTGTTGGGGCAGCAATATTGAAATGAATTTCAGAAATTTATCAATGGCCGCCTACTTTATTAATGTTAATGCTCGGCGCATGTGCCAGCTTTGTAAGTTCTTATTGTCCAATGTTGTTGTTAGTTTAGACCTGGGTTTCAAATTCTGTTAGAAATTGAGTGATTGATCTCACAAAAATAGTGTAAACTTTCCAAAAACAAACCTAATATGGCAAGATTAGAACTTTTGATCCCCTCAAATAAAATTTTGAAATGTTAAGTTTTTTGAGATATCTATTTATCCGTTAATTTCTGACTAATTTTTGATAGGATTAGAAGTTTTAGATTCAAAATATGTGCTACCCCACTTTGATCTTGTTTCCCTTTTACGTATAAAAAATAAATAAATAAATAATTTTGGGGACAGTCAAGAAGTGAGGTTGGGAGAGCCATTGAATTTCCATGTCTACTCCCATAATTGATAGGAGCGAAGCAGCTGCCTGCACTTAAATTTGATTAAATCTCATATTTCATATGCAGTTAATTTGTACATGGTTATTTAATAAAAGAAATCATTTAATTAGGGGAGTTGACTTAGTGAAGGAAAACTCTAAACTTCGACTTAATCCTCTTTTTCTCGTGGGAAATCTACTTCCATTCAACTTTTATTTTTTAACACCTATTTACACTTCACACTATGCATACAGTGGACTTTGAATCTAGACGGAGATGATGTAAGTCAAAAAATAGAAAAATATATATGGAATATAAAAACAAAATGACTTATATAAGTAGAAAAGTTTCTTTTATCCAAAGCAAATTTTTTTTGCTTTTAACTTGTGAAAAATTACTTTTGCCTCGAGTTGCACATTAAGTTTACTTTTTTCTTTTTTTTTTCTCTCTTAAACAATTAATGGTCTCTAACAAACTACTAACTTATTTACTTATAAATTAGTTCTTTGCCATACAAACTTCTGCTAATTTTTTACTTCTCCAAAAAAGAATTGCTTCTATGAGAAGTATAAGCACTTTGACTTATGGTTGCCAAACACCCTCTTATACTACTAATATAAGGGGCTGCCCTCTTAAGTTGTTTGGGCCAGTTCAGGGGAGCCAAACCCTTAAATTTTGGAAGGGAGAAAGAGAGATAAGGGAGGAGAGAGAGAGAGAGAGTGGGTTTTGGGGGTCGGCGGCGGGACAGCTCCAAGCTGTCACACCGTCCGTCCATCCTATGTATATTATTTTTTAAAACTTTTTTAAAATACCAGTTATGCCATCTAACATTATTTATTTATTTACATTTACCAGTGGGGTCGCATGGAGTTGATCCAATGGCTGATTTTTATTACGATGATATATTCATCATCTAGATCAACATCAGAGTACCTATTATCCCCAAGTGGGCCACTTAATACCCATTTATTCTTACACATTAGTTACACGTATTTGTGTGTCCATATAGAGATGATCCAATGTCTAATTTTTTGTGACGATAATCTACTATCGTCCAGATTAACATCATTGCACGTATCATCCCCACGTGAGCCATCTTTTACCCATAATAATACAACACATAATTTGCTAACTCACACGCACGTAGCGCGTGTGAGGGAGCAAAAAAAATTTTTCACGCATAAAGTGCGAGTAATGGGTGCGCGTAATACGTGTGGGAGACAACACATATAGCGTGTTTGGACATCCAACCCGTGTAGTGGCTCGTTTCTTAAAAAGAGTTAGGGTCGCGACTTGGGATATATACTTTTTAAAAGAGTAATGCTAGAAGTACTTCCAGGTTGACTCCGAGGATGACTCCCAAGATGAGGTGTCAAGATCAATTTGTGTAAAGTTACTTTTTGCTTTTTCAAGATTGAAGCAGATCTTGCCACCTCATCCAGGAGTCATCCTACGAGTCAACCTAAGAGTACTTTTAGCATTATTCTTTTTAGAAGAGTAATGCTAGAAGTACTTCCAGGTTGACTCCGAGGATGACTCCCAAGATGAGGTGTCAAGATCAATTTGTGTAAAGTTACTTTTTGCTTTTTCAAGATTGAAGCAGATCTTGACACCTCATCCGACCTTACCCTCTTTTCCAGGCCCGTCCTGTTTCTGATAAAAAGATTCACCATCTGCAAACCCTAGAAGATCATCCTTTATCTCTGATTTCTTTGCAGGATCCATAGCTAAAGTCTCAAAAGTACTTGGATGATTAAAACGTACAGATTCCCATGGACGTCCCCTATCCGACGATCCTCCACCAGAATTTGTATAAAGTAAACGATCCTTATTTTTCCTTCGAATCTCATTAGCTTTGTTCATAATATGATCAAGATATGAATCAAGAATCAAAGATCTTTCTTTCTTCTTGATTTTAAGAGTGAACCTTCTTTTGTCTTCAGGTATATTACGTCATGGTGAAAAATTCTGAGATTGACGTTGTGTTACAGTATGTTCCCACCAAGCTGTAACGCCATTAAAGGTAGTATCAATAATGGAGCCATTATTTGATAACCCAAATGTGAAAGAACTTGAATTTAGGGCTTTTGTAAGATTTAGACGATTCCCAGTTGTAGAAGCAAAGCTACTGAGATAGGTTTGAACAGAGTTGTAAAGTTCGTTGGTATTTACACCATCGATTTCTGTGATATCAAAGTAACAGTAAGGGGTAACCTTGAGAAAGATTTGGTTGAAGAATTTAGTGAAGGCAAATCTTATGCACTACGTTGAATAAACACATCAAAGATAAACTTTACACCAACATAATGTCATACCTTATCGAAATATGACATCTTTGTCTTATATCCCTAAAACAGATTATGTAAAAATATTCGAGAGGTTTTTGTTAAAAATATTGATTAAATTCGAGAGATTCCTGCCAAAAAAATTCTTCGTCTTGAACATTATTTGATCGAATTTCAGTTCGCTTGATTTTTTCGGATTTAGTTTTACAGAAAAAATAAAAACAAAAAAGGGATATTATAAAGTTATATTACCTCGAATGTTGTTGATTCGAAGCCTTTAACCGGATTTAAAGACCCGATACCCTCATCAAAATTATTTTTTGATGTTTGTTCCTCCATTAATGGAGTTTTTTTGACAACTTCATCCTCTTCCATGTTTTTGACATATGTGTGTTCAAATAATGAGCTTACATTTGTAAAAACTTTTTCGATCGTTGATTGCCGAATAGTTGAGCCATTATTACTATTGGATAGAGTTCATGAATGTTGGAATCTTCAAGGTAGGAACCATGAAGGTGGGGATACTCAAAATGAAAACGAAGTTTTATTAGGGTTTAGTTTTCTTTTGTGAGGGGAGTCCCCCATAGGAAAAACACAAAATGAGGGAAGGTATAAACCTGGGCTTTAAGGCTCAAATTTTGAGCATGCCTCCTAACCAAAAGGGGAGCCTCAATAACAGCACTCGAAGAAAACTATACCCTAATAAAAAAAAAAAGCTAGGTTTTCATCTTGAGTCTCTAATTTTATGGTTACCACATTCAAGATTTTGGCGTTGATGAACTTTACCCAATGGTAATAACAACTCAAGTTTTCGACAATCAGTGTTAAAAAAAATTGCGAGTGTAAGCTCGTTATTTAAACACACAAATATGTCAAAAACATGGAGGAGGAAGTAGCCAAAGAAACTCTATTAATGAAGGAACAACTATAAAAAAATAACTTCGATGAGGGTATTCGGTCTTCAAATCCCGTTCAAGACTCAAAATCAATAACATTCAAAGTAATACATCTTTCTAACAATTTTTTATTTATTTATCTCTGTAAAATGAAATCCAAAAAAACCAGCGCACTGAAATTCGATCAAATCATGTTGAAGACGAAGAATTTTTTCGACATAAACCTCTCGAACTTAATTAATCATTTCGACATGGTATTGTCAAATTTAAAAATTGAAACTGATCCACCACTCGGTTGAAAAACCACATGAACTTGTTGAAAATAATAACCAAAATTGACAGGTTGTTGGCAAAAATATATAACAAAATCGACAGATTATTGGTAAAACTATGTGACAAATTCGATAAGTTGCTGTCAAATTTAAGTTTTAACTAAAATGAGAAAGCCTCCCCCCAAGTAAAACAAACCCTGCCCCCTAACCAATTTGCAAAAATTTAGGGGTACTCCCTAACTGAGCGAGCCTCTCATCCTTACTAGGGAGCCCCAATAACAGTAACCTTTTTTTATGATCATTAACACGACCCTTTAGAATAGGTTGTTTCCACCAAGTTTTAAAATCTTTCCAATCAAAGGTAACGATGTTTTAAAAATTCGATACATACATCAAAACAATATGATAGAATGCCAAAATATTATGAAACACGTCAAAAATTATGAAACACTCCAATGATTGAATATCAGTAGATGTGTGTGTTTGGCTGATGAACCGTACTAGTATGGTGATTTGGAATAGACCCGCGAGTCTATCTTGCGGGATAACATGATGGCATGGTGTGGGCGAAGAAGTGGAGCATTATAGTGTTGTCGGAGCCAAGCTGAACAGAAGAATATTGGGCGAAGTGTTAGTTATTTTGAATGGATGACAAAGGTTGAAGATCGGGAAGCATTACAATATTGGGCGACAAGTCAGTCAACACTTGATTAAAGACCGAAAAAATGGTACGAAGTTTAGAGGTGTACCATGAGTTTTATCGATGATGGCATTCGATAGAGCGAGTGGGGAAGCCTGTCATATATAGTCAATTTGCTTGACTATTCATGGACCGTGACTTAGCCCGAATGCGTGGTGTATATGCATGGCGCGGGGTGCTTTGCATGTGTATATATGTGATTGAGCTGCTATATTTTGAATATTCATTTCGTGGACCGAAAAAGAATATTATTGGTCTCACGTTTTGATGTTACCTTTTTGGTAAATGGCCTAATGCTTGAGAACTGCTACATAGAGGAAGACCCAGCCTTCCCATGACAGTCATATGCTACTCAATGGAATTCCACGATGCAACTCGTAGGCTGGACCATGTCTAGCTGAATGACTATTAGTTGGTCTATTTTGTTGTAATTACTACGAGATTCGAAGATTTAAAATATAATATTTTTAAAGGTTAGTTTTGTCTTTTTAAAACTAGGGACTAAATTCATAAATATTTTTATCCCTTGGATTAAAAACATAAGACTTATGAAATTGGGGACTAAAATCACAAAATACCTATAGAGGCTGCTATTGACATTTAAATATGGGACAGGAGAAACTGAGTGATAAGGGCTACTGTTTTTGGATAAGGGCATACGAAGATACCATTAGAGCTACCCATACTTGGTCAAAACACATTGACCAAACTTAAACTCAACCCCAAAATAAAATTGTGACTTAAAAAAAATAAGTAACCATTTATGTTCACACTTGAGGGATCGAACTTTTCTGATTTGTTCGACTCCTCAAGTGTGAACATTTTATATTGTTCACATCATGGTAAGCGAAGATTTCTAAACTGTTCGACCCAGTAAGTGCGAACATTTTCTATCACTCACATCCTCGTAAGAGAACATTTTTAAACTATTCAATCCATCAAGTATAAAAATATTTTTTATTATTCACATCCTTAAGCAATCATTTTTTTAATGTTCCCATAAAGTGTGTTTTATAATGTTCACACCTTTTATGCGAACAATATAAATTGTTCACACTATTAGGAGTGAACAATCTGAATTGTTCACATGGTTAGGAATGAACATAACAGGAATTTAGGTTGGGTTTTTTTCGACCGAAAATTTGAAAAAATATTCAAAGATTGGTCCCTATTATCGAAAAATGATCTGTTTGAGCTTCTTTGGGAGTAGTGGAACCAATACCCTTTCCAAAAGTATTTTTTGAGCACAACTTTATTGATAGGTTTACCTCAAAGAACTCATCGTTTTCCATTCTCACGACCTCTGATCACCGAAAAACGATATTCGACGAAAGAGCCGAACAAAATTCAATTTTACTGTTGGAGGTTGTTAGGGTTTCAAGATGGAGAACAAAAGGTCAAGCAGTTATTTATTTAATGAATTTGACCAAATTTAATAGTCCTTTATCTATTTGTTATTTTTAAAAAGTCAATTGAAAAGATTAAGTTGACCATATTTGACAATTGCCCATACCATGGTTCCACAACTTGTGTGGGAATAAGAATCACGTAGGGCTTAGCAAACTAGCAATAGATTTAGGGTGCTGTTAAAGGGGTTCCTCAAAATGTTGGGGGGATGGACAAGTTAAATGGGCTTTTAGTCCAAAATCACCTTTTTAATTTTTTCTTTCTTTTTACTAGGGGGTGGTGAAGGTGTAAATTAAACTAATACCTCAACTCTACCGCCGACCACTGAACGGAACTCCACCACCGACCACTGAACGGAACTCCACCACAAGCCACCTAAAAATTATAGAAAGAGAGAGGAGTGAAAAAGAGAGACAGAGAGAAGACTAAAAGAAAGAGGGAGAAAGAACGAGAGGACCCACCCCCTTCTTTCCTTCCCTCCCCTTCTTTCCTTCGTTCTCCTTCTTTCATTCCTTCCTCTTCTTTACCCTCGCCATTACACAAACAAAAAAAAGTTCAGATCTAAAGTTTTTTTTCGAAGAAGATGACGAATTCGGCCAGTGGTGGTTAAAATTTTCGACAAAACTCGATCACCAGTGGTTGAACTGCCCAAATTTTTTTAAAAAATTTGAACTGCTTATTGGTGGTCGAAAATTTTAATACAATAAATTAGTCATCTTCTTCGAAATTTTTTGTGAATTAACAAGAGTAGCAAATCTATTTCGGCCCAATGGTGGTGAAACTTTTCAACAAAACTCGACCACCAGTGGTTGAGTTTTGATGAAAAATTCGACCATCAGTGGTTGAGTTTTTCTGAAAAACTCAACCACCACTGGTAGAATTCGTCATCTTCTTCGAAATTTTTTTAAATCTGAAATATTTTTTAACTGAATTTTTTTCTTTTAATCTATGGGGAGGACGAGATCTAGCAAGATAGAGAGGGGTGAGATCTAAAGAAAGTCGAGTTCTAGAGAGGTGGTTGAGGGTGGAGGCGGTAGAAAAAATAAAAAAAGAAAAAGTAGTCGGCAATGGAGTTGCCGGCGGTGGAGGAGAGTTGCCGGCGGTGGAATGGGAGGTGACCGATGGTGAAGTGGGAGTGAGGGTGGTGAAGATGATGGTTCAGTTTGAGATTTTTTAAGGTTGGGTGGAAAGATACCAACCCATTTTTAGGTAACCACCCCCTTAGTAAAATTATGTCCATCTCCCCAACTATTTTGAAATATTTTGTCCACCCCATTATCCCCACTCTCCCCCCCCTACATCTATACTAATATATTAAGCCAATTACTTTTTTTTGTGCCTTTTTACTTTTGCTATCCTTAAAATAATTATTTTTTGTCAAAGTTTAAGTTAAATTTAGAAGGGCAAAAAAGTCATATTTTACCCTTGGTAAATCCTATTATAGAGGGTAATTTGGTCTTTTCATTCATCATTAACTAATCACATGATCTTCTCCCACGATTCTCTCTCAACCAACATCTTCTCCAAATCTCTAAATGGTTCAAAATGAGAGATTTTCTCCAAAATCCCATGATTTTCTGCTTTAGTTTGTTAAATAGTATTCTTTTGCCTATTACATTATGTTGTTGATTTATCTATATTTATGAAATTGAAAAAAATCTAACGTAAGGAACAACCTTAGTAAGAAACACGTGCAACGCACGTGCTCAACCCTTGAGTAACCCCTTTACCAGCACCCTAGATTTAAGTTTCACTATTTTTTTTTTTTCAGTTTCTCCTTGCTCTTCTTCTTCTTTGGTACGTATTACATACAGTTTTCACTTTGAGTTGAGAGTAGTAGTAAAACAACGATTTTGCAGAACAAAAACTGTCTTCCTCTCTTCTCTTCTCTTCTCTTCTCTTCTCTTCTCTTCTATCTCTCGCCCAGGCCCAGACCCAGCCCTAGAAATAATAAGTGGGAGAAAGAAGAAAAACATATAATGGCGGGGTTCTCTGTTGTGCTTAAAGCTCCAACATCATCTCTCTTCTTCTTTGGGGGGCATCATCATCATTATCATCAGAAGCAGCAGAAAACCCTTGTCTTATCTTCTTCATCCTCTCTCAATATTCTTCAAACCGTCACTCGCCGACCTTGCAGACTTTCTCTCTCTAGATCTTCCTCCTCCTCCATCCCCATAAACATTCAATCACCCACTACAACAACAATTTCAGCAACCCAACAAATAGAGAAACGTTCTTCTTATTCTTCTTCATCTTTATCGTCGTCACTCAATTCGCAAAACCTCGCGTTCCCAATCATGGTACAATCCCCAATTCTTTAATTTTCTGATAATTTTTATCTCTTAAATTTATTATTTTATTTATTTTTATTATGGTGTTACATTGACTGGGTTAGGGCTAGCATTATCTGTATATGAATCCACAATTTGGTAAACAAAGTTCCATTTTTCCGTTTCACAAACCAGGTTCTGTATCTGGACATTTTAGGTTTAAAATAGCACTTTTTTTTTTTCCTTTTGCAATGTATTATTATTGTAGGTAAATGGTTGTACTGGCAAAATGGGGAAGTCAGTAATAGAAGCAGAGGTTTCTGCAGGGCTTCAAGTGGTTCCTATATCATTCGGTAGAGAATTGGAGGCTGGTCAAATTGTGCTAGTAGGTGGTAAAGAGATTCATGTACATGGTCCTTCTGATAGAGAAAGTGTTCTCGCGTCCGTGTTTGATAAATACCCGAATATGATTGTGGTGGATTTTACCGTCCCTACTGCAGTTAATGGTAAATAATCTTTGGAACTTATTCTCAGATATGATCAGAATATAAAAGGGATAGTAATAGAATCAGAATGTACCTTATAGATGGACTTTTAATTTATTTTTTTTGGATAAAGAACCTTATAAATGAACTTGTAAATTGATTCTCTCCCTTATTTGTTTTTGTGCATTTCCTGACAAATGTTAGTGATTCTCCTGGCTTAGATGTAGTTGGTTTTTATGAAATAAGGGTATTATACTGCTAGATAAGTATTATAGATTCCAGTACACTCTATAAACTGCCCGCTGCAATAACCCTATTGCAGCGGCGTTATGGGCTTTTTGCGGAGACTTTGGCTGCCCCAAAAACCCATTTTTTTAGTAGTGATTCATTGGTTCACAATTCAGGAGAAAGAACTGGTTAATTGGTTTTTCGCCCACAACAACACCCGACACACCCATTCTTGTTCTACATGTATTAAAAAAAAAAAAAAGAAGAAGAAGAAATGAGGCTCAGTGGAAAATTCTCTCTCTACATAAGCTTTATTAGTTTATCTTAGTATTATGTTATGTCCCTCTCTAAAGTTTTTGTCTTCGACTTGCAGCTAATGCAGATCTGTATTGCAAAGTTGGTGTGATCTTGTTCTTGAAAGATGCCCTCTTTTTTCAGTGTTTCCTTTTATATTATCTTAATCTTCTCCATCCTTCTAAAATCTTCCTCACATCATGCCCATAATCATGCAGAACAAGTCAGAAAAGTTTGAGTCAACCTGCCTTTAGCCTAGTGTGCCTAATAAGTCACAATAGAGTAACTAATTGACCATGAAGAAATATTTTTTAATAGTATACTCTATAAACATTTTAAGCTAATACCTTAAAGTGTGTGGAATAAGAACTTCCACCCAAGCCATATATCTTAAAGATGGCCACGTTCTTTTAGAGCAGGTCTAGAAAGGCTGTGATTTTGGTGGAAGTTGCAAATCGAATTAATCAGTTAATGGAGGCACTAGTATGGTTTGCTTTTGATAGTTCTTTGTCTATATTGATTGGACTTTTCTGACTTTCTATTCAACTTACCTTCTCAATATTCAGAAACTTTCATGATGAACCCTTAAACTGTATTTTCAGGCAGTATGGGACTGTGTTGAGTATAAATTATTTTTATTTTTCTTAGTTCTTAATAGACTTGAAACTCATAGAATAATATGCCATGAAATATTTTTTCATGCTATTCTTCAGATTCTTTTCTTGGTCTTTTTTTTTTTTTTTTTAAATCTTATTCCATTCTTTAGCCACCCAGAAAAAGAATGGAACAAGACAATCTGATATCTTGATTTTGTAAGTCTCATCGATTTTTTGAAAAAAAGAAAGAAGAAAGTATCTCACAGTTTAAGGTATGTGTGCTCATTGATTTGATGCTGATATGTTGATAACCATTAAAAAGTATCTTGTTTTTTCCCTTTTAATGAAATAAATCCTTATTAATAAAAATTATATGTGACACCTTTACTTTCTTTCCCAGGTGATGGAATCTCATCAAGCAAGCAAATTGGACACTTCTGGAACCGCCAAGGATGTCATCTCATGCTTCAAAAAACTTGGCATATCTTTTGAATTGGATCAGGTGTGATAGTGTTGTTTCTTGTATCAATGATATATGAACAAGTACTTGAATCACTTTTCTGCATCTGAAAATACTAACCGTATTACCTAAAATAGAGTATAAGACAGGAGAAGGTATATGCTGCCTAACTCTCTTTAATAGGCTTTAGACCTTCAAGGGAAGTTACGGTTTCAAAGATTATACACAATGTTTTATTTTTGGGTTGTTTTTTTCTGTAGAAGATGACATGCTGATTGGGTTTATCTTTCATTTAGTTGGAGTCAAATTGATATTGTTGTTTATTGTACCAAGGGTAAACCAAAATTACCTGGAGTCCCTTTTCCAGAAATGGATATCAAAGGTTCTATAAAGAAAAGATGAGAGATGACTCCTATAGAAAGATTTCTTAAAGATGTCTTTTGAACTAACATAACCCATTTTATAATGTTGTTGGATTAGTGCTTTGTACAAACCGTCACAACATTTCTTTTATGTATTGTAGACAGAATGTTGAGTGGGTGTAGACAACATTGGCTCCAAGAGTCGCAGTTAAAACATAAAAGTTTTAAACGATTAAGGGTTGAAAATATGAAAGGTTGGCAACCTTTGGGGATTTCTACTTCCAGAAAGGGCACACAAATAAATTTATTTAGGTATCTAATGACTCTTAATCATGTAAATCTATCTTTGTTATTTCTAGAAATTATTCTCCATAGTCTTTCAAATTATAGTCCAAAAACCTTGGTGGTCAGCTATCAACTTGGCTAAAGGGACTCCATTTGGTGGTTGACAGCGATCTGTCATATTTATTAGATTGACTAGTTTCCTATTAACTTTGGCTTAGTGACACTTGCATCTGAAATTTAATCACTGATGAGTCAAACTACCTTTAGTTTGGAGAGTTAATGCATGTACTACCAACACCCTTTCCACCCGCTTCACACTCATTTAATAATTGCATAAGGCTTATTTTGCTGAAGCTTTTATAATTAGAGATAGTTCTGCCCTCCTATTATATTTCTAATCCTATATTCTGTAAGTTTCTCTATATTTTGCTCGCTTTTGAAAAATAATCAATGGTGACTACTTAGATATAAAAAGGAGATTAGGGTGTCCTGGACAATGGTGATAATTTTTTGCTCTATTTTTTAGTCATTTGTTTTTGTAACTGCTGAGCCAAGATTACTGTTTTTAGTACTTCCAAGACCTTATAATGATGATTTATTACTTTTCTAATCAGATACAACAAATACGTGACCCAAACAGCAACTCGAGATGATGGGTGTCCCAGAGGAGCACCTGTCTGGCCATGCATTCCATATGTATCATCTTACGTCACCAGATCAAACGTAATTTACCATGCTGTGACGTGTCTTTAGATTGGAATTGCTGACTCTCCTTTCCCTTACATTTAATAAGCATCAAAATACTTTTTGTTGTGTAGGGTTTCGTTCGAGTTTCAGCATAATGTTTGTGGTAGGTCAATATATGCGGAGGGTACTACTGATGCTGCTATTTTTCTGGCTAAGAAGGTGAGGAATTTTCCACTTCCATGGGCCCTCATAGTTGCATGAATTACTTTCTTTATATGACTAACTTGTGGAAAAATATTGATTTACTTCAGGTTCGATCCAAGGTGGACAAGCGGATCTACAATATGATTGATGTCTTGCGTGAGGGTAACATGCGGTGATGGACTTTACTTACCGTCTAGAAACAAATTTTGCTTTAGCCGTGGATTTAAATCAATAACCAGGTAGAAGGCAATTTTGCAGCTATTAAGAGTGATATTGGTCGAACTGTTTTCCCTTTTTAATAAAATCTAAGGGGCATGGGAAGCTTCAAGCTTGACTTTTAAAGCTTAAAGTTGCAGTCTGGTCTGGTCTGGTCTGGTCTGGTCTGGACCCCTGGTTTCTATGTTTGTTGTTTGTGTTGCATGGGTGGGGTATCTTGAATTCCATCTGCTACACTGTCACACTTATGGATCCCTGCATTTATGTTGGCCCAAATGGATCTTTAGGAATGCAGGTATGGGCTCAAAAGGGTGACCCTTAAGCATGAATAGAGTAGTTTCATACTATGAAAAGGTACAGTTTACCTATTTTGGGTAAATAGTATCTGGGGATTTCCCTATTGGTTTGGCACTAGTGTTCAATACCCAGATATAAACTAATTTTACAACTACAAGGTCATAAATTGTATCGCGTGTTAGTGTTCAGTTTGTGTATTGGATGCTCTCTATCGTTGTCATCATGGATGTAGCTCTCATTGGTGGTGAACCATGAAGATCTGTCTGCATTTGAGTGTTATAATTGGTTTCTCTTGTTTGTGTTGTTGAACATTGTAAATCCTCGTTTTCTGCAACTTTATGGATGCCCTAAGAATGAGCTAAGTTGAAGCATATGTATTCATCAAAGCATTTTTCTCATGTACTGTTTTAGTTTCTTTCTGGCATCCCTGTTATTTCACCCGGTTTTCATAGTGTATATTTTGGCTGGACAGGTGAGTCGGTGGATTCTGTCTCACGAATGGACAGTCGGAGAGCTCTGGTATATTTTGGTCAGAGTACACATCTTAAAGTTTAAATGGTGAAACTCATTAGTTAATTGGCTCAAAACTTGCTGATCGCAGACCCCAATTCTGGGAAGGTCTACATGATGATATGATGATATTTTGCAGTTAGAATGTGGGAGTTATCATTTCAGTTGGGATGATCTTTCTTTCTACATTGTGTACGTAGGTTGAAAATGTTATGGATTTGGATTGTTAGAATTTTCAGATTGGGTCCAGGACAGTCATCCTGGCCCTAGAAGGAATGCCTTTGAAGGGAGACTGACTAGCATGGTGGGAGTGCTTGTTGGCCTGTTGGGGCATTGAGTTATATGTTTCTTAAATCCATGGTGTACTACTTACTGGCAGAAAAGATGTCTGTTGTCCAGATTAATGTCACACCAAAGTCTTGGATCGATCAGTTTTTTGTTCTTCAAGATCAGATCAGCTCATTGTTGGGACTTGATCGAATGTAAAAACTTTCATTTATTTTTATGGATAAAAGCTCTGTTGTTGATCGGCTCAAGTTAAAGCTAATGAATGAGAGCGTAGAGTGGGAGCGTCGGAGCATTTAATTAAAAAATAGGCCTGCAGCCTGTCTATGATTTAAAAATATATGTACCATAATAAACAAAAAAATTGCTAAAAATCTGTACATGATCGTTATCATCTCCAATTAGCACTAATAAATTAAATTAGAAAAACCTATGGGTCGGTCCTAAGTAACCAGAGCGCGGATCTGAGTGGGAACGAAAGTGAAAGCGGGAGCGTCGGAGCGGCTGATTAAAAAATATTCTTAGTTTTAAAATATCTTCGAAGCGGGAGCGTCGGAGCGTATTTGGGAGTGGGAGCGTCACTCCTATACCAAGGTTTTGGTTACTAAGGGAAAAATCTGGTGTGTCAAACTCTGGAGAGGAGATGTACTAGGGAGGGCCCACTTGGTCAACCAAATCAAACAAACAGATTAAATATGTGACCGTAATTCGAAATGTTGAAACTTGAAAGAAAGAAAAAAAGACTGGAGGATTTTTTTTTTATTTTTATGTAACGCATAGTCTTAGCGCACTGCAAAAAGATAGAAAAAGGCTATGCTGAAAAATGGTGGTGCATGTTAGCAAAGTCTATTTAACAAATTTTAATGTAAAAATACTAATTTTAATATAAATCAGATTTGAACAAAATTTATACCATTGGAAAATATTTTTAAACACTTTTAAAACAAGATCAGAAAATGAATACCGAATTAAAAAAAAACCAAAAAAATCCATTTATTAAGCTATAAACTCAGATAATTGTATGCATATTTTAATTTACATACATCATTTAACTTTGAATTTGCATATCATGAACTTCAATACTTTACTGAACATCAAAACATGCAACTCAGAACTGCATAGAGGTTTAAAAAAGTGCAGATGCTAAAAAATATATAAAAATAGACTGCAGCCTTGATTATATATATAATAGCCTTGATTATAGTACTAATATTTTATCACACATATTGGTTGATTATGCCAATATTATTACTATAATAGCCTTGATTATATATATAACTAAATAAGTAAGATACAATATATATCTATATCTATACTATATTACTATAGTTGAAACGCTTGACGTAGCAACCTTTAACAGCCACGTGGCACTCTATTCTTTCAGTGTGCCACATTATAAAAAAAAAACTCCATGTCATCATCTTTATTGTCTTTAATTAAAGTAACATTTTAGGCATATAATACTCTATAACATTTTTATAATTAAATCCGTAATTAATAAATTCCGTTTTAGTAGTAGAAATATTTCTACAGTTACTATTATTACTAAAGCCACAAACTTATTATTATTTCTTTCTCTCCATTTACTAAAATTATGATATTCTCTCTTTCTTAAATTGCTAATTTGAGGGTAAGTTGACCACAATCTTATTAAAATGATGCAATTAATTTCATAACGTCACTTAACGTTCCATCAATTGAAGAGATGTTACACTTTCTCTTTATATATAACTAAAGAGACATTATATATACTACCATATTGCCTATATTAAGAAGAATAAGAGAATGGATGCAAATTGCAATCTTCAAAAACGAACTTTTTCCCTTGCCCCTTGGAGGGCTTCACTATGGTCACTTAACTTTTTCCCTTTCTTTCTCTCCCAAGGGTACGTATTATTTGTATTTTTACTGTTAGGGCACTTTTTAGTTTTTAGTTTGTTGTAGTTATATTCTTTATTATTAACCAATTCTCATTTTTTAAGGTTTCAAGCTTTCTATGTAGATGAAGTTTACATTTAAATAGCTTCATACAGCATCAACATCAATATTAAGTTTTTTTTTTTTTTTTTCTTTGTGCTTTAGATAATCTAATGTATGATATTTGTGGAGTGTGCCAGTGATTAAAATGAATCTTATTGGATCTGGATTGATGAGGGAGTTAGTAAAACGAGTTGTGAACATGTGTACTGGGATTGTGACTTAGCTTATGTGTTGTACCTATTATCTTCTCTTACATAGAGTCCATATGTAGCAAGTCTTTTCTATGTGAATCTTTCTTCTTCTCATTTTTTACAATAGAAAATTAGTCTATTCGAAGTTGGACTCTCCATGTAAAACTAAGGATACATATTTGTAGAAGAGTGGGATATATTCTTTATCACGAGTTAAAAAAAGCACCAAAAAAACCATAGTCCATATTAAGCCCACATGGGATTATCAATGGACTTTTTTTTTGTGAAGATATTAATCTCACCATGGAGCCCATCATCACCCAATAAAATCAGCACATTAATTTCAAAACCTCTAACTCCATCAAGAATTGGTTGGAATCAAAGGTGAAATTGACATTATGTCTTACTATTGATTTCAAACTAACTTTTAATGGATTATGATGGGGGCCTGAGGTTTTAGAATGGGCTGATTTTAAGTGAGGATGATCTTCATAGTAAGTTGAACACCCTCACTAAAGTTAGCCCTTGGATCATCCCATATATGTTTATATGTAGTGTTAATATATTAAAAATACTTTAGAATTTTACTATTTCAACTATAAAAAATTAAAAAATAAACTATAAAAATAGACAAAAAATTTAGTATATGTATTAATAGTAGTGCTGTTTGGACCGACCGTTTTACAAAAGAGATGCCCGACGCTTATGTGGCATGGTCGGTTCCACCGCCACATAAGCTATAAACCCCCTCAAATTACTTTTGGGAGGAAAAAAGTGGTAGGTCCTACACTGCCACATAAGCGTCTGGCATAGGTTTTGTAAATCGGTCTGTTCAAAAATCATGTCTGTATATGTAAATATATTTCATATTATATTTTAATAGATATTTTTGAGAAGTTCATAATTTTTAGAGGGAAAAAATGGTTGTTGACGTGGTGCAACGTATGCTTAGAATGGCCTAAGGATGAATACAAGATTGCCACATGTGGTTTGCCATTGATTTGTCCCATATAATATTTAGTAGTATTTAGATAGCCCTTCGGTGACAGTTATTATAGCCCTTCGGTGGCGGTTTCGTTAGTGTATTTGGCAATAACTTTTCACACGCCTTCCATGGTGTATCTTCGCCTTCTTAAATATGTATCATAGGCAATAGTCCCCTACTTCAAAAAAAAAAAATCCTTCTTACATTAAGTGATTAACACCCTTTCTAATCTCTAAAGATTTTCTCTTCTAAAACTCAATTAAGTTGTGCAAAATTTCTTGAACAAAATTTCAATAACAGATTTTAAAAAAACAGGGGATGACAAGGAAATTTTGTTTGAGACTTGAGAGTACTTTATAAAAGAAATTCAAAAATAGATGTGAATTTGGTGGAGCCTCTCTTGTATGGTTTTGATTGTTTTCTTTCTCAACTTTGTTTTTTGTTCAAGCCTTTTGATGTCTTTTTTTTTTGTTTCTGTCAGAAGGTTAGTCATCTTTACCAATTTGTTTTTGTTTACCAGGTCCCACACTCTGCAGCCGGCATCAAATCCCATTATTATTGCTTTATTTCTCAACCCTGAAAGTCCCTCTCACTTTTTCTTCTTTGGCGTCTCATTATTCAACAAAAGAACACCCACAAGATCTCTCTTTTTTTCACACACAAAAAAAAAAAGAAAAAAATTAAACAAAATCAAAGAACCATAGAAGTTCAGACTTAAAACCCAATTTTAGTCAACAAAATCCATCTCATCAAACCAATCCAAATCCTTCTCTCTTGTAAATTCTTCCTGCAAAATCAATAGAAACCCAATTTCAATCAACAAAACCCATTTCACCAAACCAATCCAAAACCTTTCTCTCTTCTCAATTCCACCTGTGAAAAATTAAAACAAACCCATCAATCCTAACCTTCTGAATCCATAATTCCTTTCTTCAAATTCAGATTTACTGTGAGAAAATTTAGAAAAAATGAAGGAATTTTGGACATCATTAGCTACATTAATGGGGGTTTTAGCCTTCTTCCAAAGCCAATTGCAATCTGTATTTCCTCCAGAACTAAGATTTGCCTTTACTAAATTCTTCAACCAAATCTTTCTCTGGGTTTCCCCTTACTGTTACTTTGATATCACAGAAATTGATGGTGTAAATTCCAATGAACTTTACAACTCTGTTCAGATCTATCTCAGTAGCTCTGCTTCTACAACTGGAAATCGTCTGAGTCTCACAAAAGCCCTAAATTCAAGTTCTTTCACATTTGGGTTATCAAATAATGGCTCCACTATTGATACCTTTAATGGAGTTGCAGTTTGGTGGGAACATACTGTAACACAACGTCAATCTCAAACCTTTTCATGGCGTCCTTTACCTGAAGAAAAAAGAGGGTTTACTCTTAAAATCAAGAAGAAAGATAAGTCTTTGATTCTTGATTCATATCTTGATCATATTATGAACAAAGCTAATGAGATTCGAAGGAAAAATAAGGATCGTTTACTTTATACGAATTCTGGTGGAGGATCGGCGGACAGGGGACATCCATGGGAATGTGTACCTTTCAAACATCCAAGTACTTTCGAAACTTTAGCTATGGATCCTGTGAAGAAATCAGAGATAATGGATGATCTTCTAGGGTTTGCAGAAGGTGAATCTTTCTATCAACAAACGGGTCGTGCATGGAAAAGAGGGTAAGGTTTTAATTTTAGTATATTTTGAAAAGAAACTGAAGTAGAGAAGTGATCAAATAATCCTCATGATTCATGAGTACCTGCAGTTGTCTTGTGGGCCACAAGGACATGATTCAATAGATGATCTTCGCAAAAAAAAAAATTATATCAATTACGAATCGTATTACCCCAAGCAATAACCATAGAAGATTGCGAGAGAACCATCGGATTTACTAGGTATTCATCCCTATAAATTGTGGGAGAAGAACACGGAATCCAATGGTTCTCTCTACTTTACTTGATTGTTTGGTCTACCGTTTTAACATAATTTTTGCCCTAAACTTTTTCTTGTTTTTTAAGGGCAATATACTAACTCAAAAGAAGAGTAATCCTATCAAAAGTTATTTGTTACAACTATAATAAAGTTTTGAAATTCACTTTAATATTGCTGCACCAACAGGTACCTTCTTTTTGGCCCGCCTGGTACAGGGAAATCAAGCATGATTGCTGCAATGGCAAATTTCTTAGGTTATGATATTTATGATCTTGAGTTAACTGAAGTTAGCTCCAATTCAGATCTTCGGAAATTACTAATGAAGACGACTTCGAAATCGATAATAGTGATTGAGGACATTGATTGTTCTATCGATCTCACAAACAGGAAGAAACCAACAGAGAGAAAAAATCAATCTCAATTGGAAACCGAAATGAGAAATGGGTCTGGATCGAATTCGAGTTCTGAAGGAGGGAATTCGATGACGCTTTCGGGTTTATTGAATTTCACTGATGGGTTATGGTCTTGTTGTGGAAGTGAGAGAATTTTTGTTTTCACTACAAATCACGTTGAGAAATTGGATCCTGCATTGCTAAGAAGTGGAAGAATGGATATGCATATAAATATGAGCTTTTGTTCTTTTGAAGCTTTGAAGATTTTATTGAAAAACTATGTTGGATTGAAAGAAGAAGATATGTTGGAAAATGGGTTGGTGAAAGAAATGGAAGAAGTAATGGATGAAGCAGAGATGACTCCAGCTGATATTAGTGAGGTTTTGATAAAGAACAGAAGGAACAAAGAGAATGCTTTGAAAGAGTTATTGGAGAGTTTGAAGAGAGAGAAAGTGAAGAAGAAGAAGAAGAAGAAGAGGATGAGTGAGGATGTTGTGTTGATGAAGGAGGAGAAGAGTTCATTAATGGAGGTAACAGAAGAGGAGGAGAAGAGGGAGTTAGAGAGAGAAGGAGAAGGTTGTGATAAGTTGTTGGAGAATTATAGTAAAAGAGGAGATGGGAGCGAAGATGAAGGATTGGAGAAGACAGGAAGTGGAGGGATATGAAAATAAAAATTTTAATTTTTGGTGGTGGGGGAGCAAGAGAGAGAGAGGATAAAAGCCTTTTGATTTGAATGTTGTTTATTAATCTATCTTGTGGTCTGTTTGGTTTGGATGATCAGTTATAAATTATAGTGTAAATATATATTACCAGAATCCTATCCCAACAGGCAAGTAATACTTGAAAGCCAACCTACTGTGCATTGAAGCAAATACTAAAAAGGAAGCCTCTGCTGAAGCCACAAGGCCAAAAAATATTAGATCAAACTTCATAAACCACATCTTCACTTCTATTCTAGTTTTTGCAAAACAAAGAAAGTCGATCTATGGGGTTCACCCTTTCAATTATGCGATTCACCAAGGCCCTACTTGGTACACCGTGAATATTCGCAAATGCAAAAATTCACAGTTTATCATGTGTTTGTAGATAATTGATGAGGGCATCTAATAACAAATATTTAGTAGGATTTGCAATGAGCTTACAAAATAAACAATCTAATTTTTTTTTCTAATTTATAGAATTTTAATTAGCAGCTACAAGAGCCGTAAATTTTCGCATTCGCGAATATTCACGGTGTACCAAGCAGGGCCTTAGTCAATAAACAACTTAATTTAGGGTGTGATCCAAAATTATCCAAAAGGGTTTAGGGTTTAGGGTGACAGGATCACATGGGGCTGTATGCAACCCCGTCACCAATATCATAGATTTATTTAGGTTTTTTTAGGAGGTATTTTGGGAACTTTTTATTGTAGGGTTCACATGGAGATAATTCAATGACTAATGTATGGTGAAGATGATTTGCAGTTACTTACCATGTAAGTCATTCTCACCAAAAATTCAATTCTAAAATTTATAACACCTTCAAAATTATCCTCGAACATTTTAAAAGTAAAATAGACAACTTAAAATTTCACCATGTAGATAAAGGGGTTATAAGTTCATGAATTGACTGATTTTTATGAGGATGATCTACGTGGCGAGAAAATCATCCCTTGAATATTAATCTCCATTATCGGCTCTACAAACTACAAGAACACCCTCTCCAGATAACCTCTCAGGAAAAACCTCCCTGTTACATTACTCATGCTTATTTCTTTTTGATAGGCAAAGGATAAGTAGATAGATTAGATAAACGGTCGAAGTTTTGGTTACATGTAATAAGTCTGCAGAAAGAAAAAAAAAATATAAAGGACGGTGGATCAGCCTTATAGACGGCAGAAGTTGAGGTCTTTCCATTACGGCCAGGGCATCCGCAACTTCGCTGGCTGAACGATAAGAGAACATAAAATTAAAAAAAGAAAAGCTAAGGGTAAAGAGTTGGATATCCTGCAGATGAGCTCTGGTCCTCCATCCGACTCTCCCTGTAGAGGTAGAACTAGTAATACTGTCGATAATAGGTAAAGCATCACCCTTGAAAAATGATGTCTGTGAGGTGATGCTCATTTGCCCATTTGACTGCTTCCAGAGCAGCCAACGCTTTTGCCTCCTCAGCTGGGTGAGCTCGGCACTGCAGCAGTTTCACCATCTTGCACATCTCAAAACTGTCATGATAACAAGGCCAATACCACAAATTTCATTACAATTAATAAAAGATGCAACAATATTTCTCTTAATAGAGCCAGGCTTTGGTGGGAGCCATGTTCTGGGGTTTGAAAAGGGAGTGGTTGGGTTTGGGGTTGTGGTGGGCATAGTGGGGGAATAAACTAATAAATAAGCCATAATGCTTCTACATGTATAGATGGGTGATGGGGTTACATTTTCAAAGACTTTTTTGCACCGGGCCTTCCAGATGAACCATGATGTCGTTGCACAAAGTGCAGCCCAATCACCAAGATTTGAATGCCAACCTATAAATGGGAGGGGAAAACCAGCTAGTGATCCAATCTATTAGGAGAAGATTAGGATTACAAGTGGAAAGGAAAGATAAAAAAGGAGTTGCGAACCATACAGTCTTGCAAATGGGCAGAACATTAGAGTATAAACATTGCTTAAAAAGAGTTAGAAAATTCATATAATGTTGTTACAAGACTTTTGTGAGCCTCACATGGAGATAATCTAAGGGTCTAAGGATGATCTTCTCATCACCACGAAGATAATCTCATATAAAGTCACCTCGTTCTAAAATTTCTGAATTCTAACCTTACCACAAATTGAATGGGGTCAGAAGTTTTAGATTGACCAATCATAAGATCTTTCTCCTCCAGTGATAATACGCTCACCTAATTAAACCACCTAAAATGACTTACATAATGATGTGATGTGAAATAATATTAATGCTTTGCAAGCACATCTAGTATTATACATAGTCATTAACTAAACAACCTCCGCCTGCAGGACCCACATGAAATGCATCTAAGAGCATCATTCTTTCCAAAAATTAACTCCTAGATGCATTATATGTTGGCTCTACGGCGGGGGCTTATATATAACCTGACCCCTTCATTATATGAGTTTAGCATTATTTTTGTATCCCCTCGTCGGATTTGACATATTAACCAAGGAAACTTCTGCATTTATTTCCTTTTGTCTTGTGTATTATTTCTGTAGTGACAGACCCCTTTTGTACACGATTTTGATGGGAAGGGTTCCACCACACCCATGTGTACGTGATGTGCCTGTGTGATGAGATCGATCGCTACATAAACCTCGACATCTTGGTAGGATAATCAGACGACGGTATGGGTTCCCATTAAAGCCCTAATTGCTTTGTTTGTTTCTCGATCGAGATCTATTCTATATAGTAGTTGTGTGCATTAAGTAGTAGGGAGATATTAATTCATGGAGATATATACATTGTTTTTATCTCGACAATTCTTTGTACAATTTGGCCACTTGTTACATCCTGCATGGGGGATTTCATTTATCTCCAATTGGGTTATAATGAAGAGTTAACCAACTATATTAGACTTCCTAAATCTACAATGACCTAAAGATTTTTTCTTTTTTATTTTTTTTTTATTTTTTTAAATTATTTTTATATAATGTTCTTCTGACGATCTTGATCAGTGGCGGAGCCACCACATAAATAAAATAAAATGCATAATTCAAAATTTTAAATACCTTCCATAAATTATTAGTATTTTTTAAATTCTAATTAAGATTTGCTAGGGATAGAAATTTTAAAACGATGTATTTTTTTGGTGAATATAACTGTTATGATATTCTCATAAAGAAAACAAAACAAAAAAGCCCGTAGATCATCTTCATGTGGACCCCAAAGATGGGTGTAAAGGAGATGTAAAATAGTGTTGATGTTATTTTCAAATGTTGTTGTTGTTTTTTGAAAGTCCGCCCCCACTAAGGTGAAATCCTGGCTCCGCCACTGATATTGATCATATTTCCAATCTCATTTTAAAAAATTTTATCTCATGAAAAATTGATTAAATTGTTAAGCTTTCTTCAACAAGTTCGCAAGAATACTTGACCCTTGAGACTTGGCTCTGGATCAGCCGCTCTTACTGATCTTAACATGGTATTGATGGTGAACGGTCCTCATAAAATATCACTCTATATTGTTCCTAAACTATGTATCTCATAAAAAAATAATTGAAATTTGTCCTTCTAGACCATGAGAAATTTTAAAGGCACCCTTCCAAAGCTTATTGGCAGGCCCAATTTAGTTTGACTCCACAATTACTAATAGCAGTTCCTATTTTCGTCAAACTACTTAACTGTAAAATTTTCTTCCCCATTTTATAGGGGTTGATAAAGGAGAAAAAAAAATGGAGGTACTGAACTTTGTTTTTCTTTTCGAAAAACAGCATCAAGATGTCAATTAGTTAGACACAATCCGGCAAAGAAGGATCGAGTAGAAAAAATTTCAAAAACCTGATAAAGACCAAGTCGACATATGGCTGTCGAGTTTTGTAGTACAAATCGACACCTACCTTCAAAATTGGGTTTGAAGGGATAAAATTAACTAATAATGGAGGTGTTCTTAATGAGTCAATTCCTAATTCTGAATCATATATACCATCACCATTTAAAAAAAAAACTCAAAAAATCGATAAATTAACATACTTTAGAGTTTTGTTAAAGGAGGATGAAGGTCTCCTTTATCTTCTCCTTCTTCTTCTTCTCTCAGCACATGCATAAGGTTTTAGGTTTTTTTTTTAAACCTAAAGTCTTAAGTCAACAACTATTGATCATAATGAGGGGGGTGCCAATAATAATAGAGCCTGCCATTAACAACGAAGGCAATTTTGGGGGTTGCATATAATTGGGGCCTGCCAATAAAATTCTGGAGGGTGCCTTTAAAACGACCCTTAAATCATTCATCTAATCAGGGCTTGCCAATAAAATTCTGGAGGGTGCTTTTAAAATGACCGTTAGATCATTCATCTTTGCGGGAATGAAGCTCAAGTAAAAAAGCCCATTACAAAAGCCAGTCCAAATGTAAATTGATTAAATCCAATTTCCTGCAACAAATTTGGTTCATCTCTGATGGTTATCATTTGGTGTTCCGATTTTAAATATTCTAAATTCTTTGTATATGCAAGTGCCGGCTAGTTTAGCTGGCAAAGTTTATTGGTGTTAATTGTACGATCTGAGTTCAAATTTCACTTATATTAAATAAATTAAAAAATATTAGATACCTTACATAATCTCACACCCTACAAATATTCTTTCTCCTTGATGTTTTCATCATAAAAAAAATAAAAAATTGAAAAATAAGTTTCACAACTATAATTTAAAAAAGAAAGAAATAATAAATGCATAAATTAATGCATGCTTGCCAAATATTTGACTGATTTGACATCGTGCAATTCGAGAACTTAATTTCCTATTAAATTAATTTATTTCAAATCCAAAATTGGATGTAGGGTATCCAGGCCCCTCACATATATTTCTTTAATTGGTAAGAATTTAAGAAAGCAGCCAAAACTTAACTTCGATCTTTGTGTAAGAATTTAATGAGAGATTGAAGAAAAAATTTAAAGAAGGGCTACGTTTTAAGTTCCAACCCAGTCAAAATGGTTTTGTAAATCCAACCCAAAAAAGTATGAAAAGATCGAAAAACCCTTATAGAGTAGAGTTTCAAACTCTCGATCTCTCACTTTCATTCTTACTACTTTCTCTCTCTATAATTTTAGGGTTTCTAACTCTTATTTTCTCTTTCAGTTTTCGATAGGAGATGATGACGATGCATCGGGTTTTATTCAAATTTGAAACAAAAAAGAAGAAGATGAAGATGAATTGCAGCTTTAATGGTTGCTTGATCAAGACGCGTGCAGATGAATCAGAACGAAGAAGATAAAGATGAGTTCTAGCTTTAATGGTTGCTTGATCAAAACATGAAGACGTGATGAAGAAGATGAAGATGAGTTGTAGGTTAATGGAGATTTCATCTTCATCTTCTTTATTTGAGATAGCATCTTTGCACACAGTTGCATAATACTTGCATATCTGCCACTTGCATATACCATGCATAACACTTGCACACAGTTGCATGTCACTTACATATCACTTGCATAACACTTGTATACATAGTTGCACCTCACTTGCACTTCAGTTGCACCTCACTTGCACCACAGTTGCATCTCACTTGCACTTCAGTTACACCTCACTTGCATAATACTTGCACCTCAGTTTCATAACATTTGCACGTCACTTGTATAACACATCACTTGCATCTCACTTGCATCTCACTTGCACCTAACTTGCACCTCACTTGCGTCTAACTTGCATCTCACTTGCACCTCACCTACATCTCATTTGCACTTCACGTGTACCTCACTTGCATCTCAGTTGCACCTCACTTGCATCTCAGTTGCATCTTAGTTGCACCTCAGATGCATAGCACTTCACAGTTGTACGTCACTTGCATGTCACTTGCATAATACTTGCATATGAAGATGAAGAACAAGACGATGAAGAAGATGATGATGAAAATGATCGCCGGCAGATCTGACTCGCCGAAAAAATGGTGAAGGTAACCTACGTAAGATCTATCTCTCTCTAAAATCACTTGCATATGAAGATGAAGAAGAAGATGATGAAGAAAATGATGATGAAGATGATCGCCAATAGATCTAACTCATCGGCAGATCTATTTCGCTGGAATAATGATGAAAGCAACCTTTGTACGATCTCTCTCTCTCTCTCTCTCTCTCTCTCTCTCTCTCTCTTTATCTCTCTCTTTCTCAAATCACTTGCATATAAAGATGAAGAAGAAGACGATGAAGAAAATGATGATTGTAACGCCCCGTACCCCAAAATACAAGGGACATTACCATCAGTCAACCGCGAGACTCAATTTCGGCAGAGTCTCCCCTGTAAACTGGACCTTTCGTCACCTAATAGACACAGTGCATATAATAATTTACGCAACGGAAGCAAATTTAAAGAAGGATATGCACTACAAATTTGCCACCCATTTTTTTTTCTTTTCAACTCAACTGAAATCCCAACAAAGTAGGACCAGGAGGAACCTGCATATAACTACGACATTTAAATTTCTCACATAATAAGGATATAACTGTGATAGAATATATAGTTATGTTTGTTGTTTTCCTGCCAAAATATATATGTATAGGGAAAAATATAAAGTAGGGGTTGTTTACAAATAAAAACAAGTATCATAAGGCTCACAACCGAGCCATAAAACAGTAGCCAAAACACCTACTGTGAACGAAGAGAGGGAAACCTACG
>MVGT01000009.1:188364-270606 GCA_002174775.1 Macleaya cordata
TTTTTTGTAAAGTTTCGTATTGGATCAGATTTAGCTCAAATAATTATGCAGTCATTATCAAGAATGTAGACCAATTTTAGCTCAAATAATTATGGATGAAATCAAAGTTACACAAAACCTAGATAAAAATGTAGACAATTTTTAATATTCATGTTCCACTAGGTTTGAGGAAAGGTCAATTCTATTATTAAAGTTGTTATTGAAGATAAGTTGGTTTTTTCAACAACGCTGTTTTATAACACACATGTGTCGTGCGTGGAAGAGGGCCCGTCTTCCCTAGAAGAGAGCCAGAAAGTGACACAACAACCAACTAATAGCTAGGAAATCAATGTTGCGATAAAATTACCCATTCGAATTTACAGTGTGAGCATCCTACAGCTATGGGTCTTGGGCACATAAAAAAAAAAAAAGTTAAAAACACGAATTAAATGACCAATTTAATTTATTTTATTTTTTTTCATAAAATTTTGTACCGCGATCAATTCAAACTCTGATATGCAAATTCAAATTGCATATTGATCTAACTCATTAGAATTTCAATTTTCTGTATTTAACCTTTAATTTGAATGTTTTAATTTGTAAATCTGAATTTACATTTTTAATTAGATATGTATCTTCAAGTTTTAATATGCAAACTCAAACTTAAATACTAATTTAATTCGCTGAAATTTCAGATTCTTTATGCAGCAAGTTGTATTTTGCATGATTTGCAAATATTAATATTTTAAAAAAAAAACATAATATTCTTAATTGGTCTTGTTTTGAAGATTATCAAAATTATAGTTTGAATGTTTTAATTTGTAAATCTGAATTTACATTTTTTTTAATTAGATGTGCATCTTCAAGTTTGTTATGCAAACTCAAACTTGCATATTAATCTGACTCGCTGAAGTCTCCAATTCTCAATGCATCAAGTTATAGTTTGCATGATTTGCAAATGTAGATATTTTAAAAAAAAAAAAATTAGTATTTTTTATTAGTCTTGTTTTGAAGATTGTCACATATATTTTTCAAAATTATAATTTTTGTTAAAAAAAAAATTATTTTTACGTGAAATTTTAAAAGTTTGAACTCTTTTTCTGCCATTTGTCGATATCGTAATCAATACAGATTAACCATACAAAATAATTTTTTATGTTAGCCACGCTTGTTTTATATGTGACTGTGTGTGTTTTTTTTTAATTTAGATTAAGACTGATATTTAAAGGGTAATACTTTCAATTTTTTTTTTTTTTTTCTGAACAAGGAGTTTCTTTTTCTATAAGAAAAAATAAGTTTTTTTAAAATAACTTTTAGGTTTCTAAATTTGTAAGGGATTTGAGTTGACTGGGCTGACTCAATTTCGCATTAAGAGAGTTAAAACCTCTACCATCCGATGGTCCCGGCTCATGAATACATCAGTTGACCATCAAATCCAATGGTCAATGCGTCATTAATATACCAGTGGGACTTGGGTTGGGTCAACCCACCAAACTCGAACCCGACCTCGCATTTGGTCATGCATGGGCAAAGGTTGTTGGGCATTTGGGCAACTATGGGCATTATTTTGCCAATCCAAAGTTGAATTTGGACAAACATGGGTAGAAATAATTGTTAATTCGAACAACCCGCCCAACCCGAAAAACTTATATAGATATATAGATATATAAAAATTTTAATTAATTTTTAACATGTGAATAATATGGGGCCTGAAAAATATTTTGAAATATAGAAATAGATAAATATATTAAATTACTAATATAGGGTGGATGTATTAAGACCCAAAAAGAAAACTTTCTATGTGTCTCATTTTATGTTAAGTCAAAAAAAAAATTATTACTTAATAAATAAAACTAGAAAGATCGAGTGTTAGCTTATTTATCTTTAGAAACCATGAAGAGTATTTTGTGTAATTATATTTGTTATTTATTAGTTTTTATTTTTTTACTTTTTTGTATTAATAAGCTTATCTAATCACCTAAATTTAAATTTATTGAAACTTGGGCAACCCGAAGAACCCGAGAAACTCATACGGGCCATTCGTGGGTAGACCTTTTTACTGATTTTGTGGGTTCTATGGGCATTCTGGGCATACAGAGGTATTGTGTGGGAATGTCATGTCTAACCCGTCCAACCCGCCAGAGTCTCACCCCTATATATATATAGTTAAGTAGGTCCACCTTTGATGATATCTATAATTTTATATCAAATCCAACCATAAATATAGTTGGTGACATAAAGTAAGGCCAATAGGGTTACTCCAAACCTATCAATTTTTCAGTAGGTTTGGAGCTTAAGAGTTGGGCAAGGCTAGTGGATTTTTTGAATTATGTCGTAGAATTTTTTACGTCCTTTTTTTTAGATTTTGTTATTATTTTAGTTTTCTACAACCCCTTTTTTGTTTTTTTTTATGAGGAAAGTATTGAGATTTAAATCAAATAGTATATATTATATTGCATCGCCGTACATTTCTGCGTCGTGGTACACTTCTGTGTGTACCCTTAAGCTCTCTACCCTACACCAAAACAGTGGATGAGATGGAGGTTTTGAGGTGCCCATTAGACTTGCAAATTCTGTGGTTCTAATGCTTAAGGGTGCCCACTGGCCTTGCTCTTAGCTGTGGAGTCAGGAGTGTGGGTCATGACCAATATAAAATGATTCCATGCTCCGCTCCAAAGAGTAGCTAGGGTCTTATGGTTCCTTTACACATTCAGTAAAAGCCTTTGTCTTTGTTTGCTTTGTCTTACTACTTTAGGGCAAGTAGTATTGAAAATCCTTAATTTGGTTGTTTGAGGAAGAAATTTAAGGGTTTGAAGGGTGGCAAGTATAACAGTTGTAGTTGGGAAGGGAAACTTGACGGCACTCCTAATGCCATCATTTACTCCCTCCCACCAACTGCACTTTGCTAATGAGATGTTGATACGTAATAATCCAACCCTCTTCCCCACCTTATTTTAAAATTTGGTTGCAGAGATTGTGCCATCTTTGTTAGATCCATCAAACTCCTTGTTCCAGCCTCAAATTTGAGACAAGAGAAAAGGGTTTGGTTGTTTGAGGTGTCCTTAGTACTTGTCCAAACCTCAAGTTTGATTGATTTTAGTTGTTTGAGGTTTCCATAGCACTTGCTCTAAGACGTGAAAATTTCTATCCCAAGCAGACATAAACAATCTTTTGAATATTGGTTTTTCACATGAATCCCACAATTCAAGGTTGTACACACAGTCACTTAGATGATGGATATTGTTTATGTTCCCTAGTGATATAAATAAATTTCAGTCCGAACATCTTTTGGCGCTTATTTTACGCCCGAGGGATTTGGGCTTTAAAAATTGTTATTTTGGTCACTCATTATTTACTATCTTAAATCTATATATGCGGCTTCACCGAGCCAATAGTGCGGCTCGGTGAAGCCGTGTATGAAGTTGCGTGTTTGGCGTTTTTTTTTTTTTTTTTTTTTTTACATCTGTTTATGAAATACCGAATACGTCCTATTATATCATTTATATATCATAAATACATTTGGGTTACACTTGCCAATGTGGTCATATGGAGTTGATCCAAAGGCTGATTATTATTATTTTTTTACGATGATCTACTCAACGTCTAAATCACATCAAAATATTCATTGTCACCAGTGGACCCATCTAATATCATTTTATTCTTACACTTTACTTACACATGTTTGTTCGCCCATGTAGAGATGATCCAAGGGATAATTTTTATGACCATAATCTTCTTAACGTGCCCTTTTGCCAAAAAGCCTATTGTGTCTTTTTTTTTTTAAAACTTACTTCAAATTTATACTCTACTTACACCAGTTCTAATACCCACTCAAATATAATCCAATGGTTGATTTTTTATGAAGATGATCTCCTCAATGTTCAAATCACATTAGCCCATGGTTTGTCCTCAAATCACATTAGCCTATGACGTGTGATCTAAAGACTGATTTTTGTGACGATGATCTTCACCGCTCATGAGAATCCGACGGAACAATGTAAAAAATGAATAAGTTCATGAGAGGACAAATTGAATTTGTTGGGGACCCGTGTAGAGGGCTAGTATATATATAGTGTTTTTTTAGGGCTAGGCATTTGAATATGTCTCATCTGAATTGTTCATTGAATCACTCGTCTTAAATTCAACTCAAAATTTTTTTAAGAGTATTATTGCCATTGTTTTTATTTTGGTATTTAACAGATGGCGGCGTACGTTAGCTTCGCGACAAACACAGCTGCAGCTCAGGCAGCTCTACTTGCCATAACAGGTGCAAATAACTTCCAATGGCTGAAAGTATGCAACATATACACAAGATTCTGCATTCAGTGTGGTGGTGCTCTTTCCTGTGGTCTCGTCGCATCAATCTTGATGTCCGTGATCTCCTCCATTTCAGCCTACAATCTCTTCAGGCATTATTCCTCAAAAGAGTTCCTTGTCTTCAAACCCCTACGATGATGACGATGTAGAAATTCTAAGCTGTTGCACTGCGACATCATAGAAGGTCGGTCGCAGGATAATGGTTCGCCATCTGTACACGTGTACTGATGCCGGCTTCTTAACTTGTTACCTAATTGCCTCGAGGATGTTTCCGTGCTACAGCGAAAACTTTTTTTTTCCTTTTTAGTATTTTACTAGCTGTTTGTTTAGACTAGGGTTTTCGAAAAGCCGACAGAATTTTCTACCGGATGCATATCACTTTCGAATGGATGCGAATCACGAGGGTATGTGAAATATAGCTTTATCGTCGGATTAGTTTTCGGTAGAAAATTTGTAAGATTTTACTATAAGTTTAGCATTATCCTTTATAATGTATGTTTATTAAGATTGAAGTGTAAATTAAGCATGAATTTGTTGCCAATAATGAATACTTTGTATGGTTTACTTGAATACGATCCAATGGCTAATATTTTTGTGAGAATGTTTTCTTTACAATATAAATTATTTTCACTAAAAAATTATCTCATTTTTAAATTTCTAACACATCCGAAATTAATTAGAAAATCAGTGATAAGAAAATCATCTTTGTATTAAATAATTGACGGTTGATTTGGATATTAGATACGTTTTCATCAAAATATTGGTTTTTCTTGTTATAGACATTCAAATATTAAATACATTTTTTTTCAAGATTTTATTTAAATGACTAACCCTTGAATATAATATCATGATTAAATCAATTAGTCTTCTTAAATATTAGCTAAAAAACGTGGGATATCTCGGTATCTTTATTCTACGATTTAAACTTTTAACATAGGGCAAGTCTATTGACGAACATATTAAAAATGGGGTAGTGGACAAAATATGCCTCCATCGATAGAATTACCATGGATTGGTGGAATTTCACCTATGTCATTTATAATGCAAGTAAAGACTTTCAACACCATTCAAAACTTCAACAAAGAAATTCTTGAAATAGGCCTAAAAAATCAAAACAAATATAAACATTTCGTGTCGAGTTTTAGTATCTATGGAATTTCTACCAATAGTCGAAAGCTACATCGTCTAATTAGTATTATTAAAGATTCATCAAATTAGTGGTTTAGAGACGGAAATAATAAATAAAGTACCGTAGACTTGCCATATATACCATTTGGAGGGAATAAGGTATCCACTACCCTTGCCCTTATAATAGAGTGTTGTTATTGAGGCTCCCCTTTTGGTTGGAGCATCCTCAAAATTTGGACCTTAAAGCCCAAGTTTATATTTTCCCTCATTTTGTGTTTTTTCTAGGGGGGGACTCCCCTCACAAAAGTCAACTAAATCTTAATAAAATTTAGTTTTTATTTTGAGTATCCCCACCTTCACGGTTCCCACCTTGAAAATTTCTATATTTATGAACTCCACCCAACAGTAATAACAGCTTAACTATTCGACAACCAACGATTGAAAAAGTTTTTGCGAATGTAAGCTCGTTATTTGGACACACATATATCAAAAACATGGAAGATGGTGAAGTTGTCAAAGAAACTCTATTAATGGAGAAACAAACATCAAAAAATAATTTTGATTAGGGCATTGGGTCATCAAATCTGGTTAAAGGCTCATAATCAATAACATTCGAGGTAATATAACTTTATATTATCCGTTTTTTATTTTTATTTTTTCTGTAAAACGAAACCTGAAAAAAAACCCAGCGAACTAAAATTCGATCAAATCATGTTCAAGACGAAGAACTTTTTCGACATGAATCTCTCAAATTTAATCAATATTTTCGACAGTAACATCTCAAATTTTAGAATGTTTAGATTTCAGTTAAAAAATTACTATTGTTCCCCACAAACCCAACTAATCAGTTGAAAAACGATATGAATCAGTCAAAAAATGCTAACCAAATCGATAGATCGATTGTCCTAAAAAAGTTTTAATAAATTCGACAGGTTTCTGTCAAATGGAAAAACCTCCCCCCAAGTAAAACTGACCATGTCCCCTAACCAATTTGTAAAATTTGGGGGGGAGCCCCAATAATAGCAATCTTATAAAAGTGCCACTTCAGTAGATAAAATTACAAAAAAGCGGATCAAGATACATCAATATTTAATCACACATTACTTGTGGGCCCACATGAAGTTGATCTAAGAAATGATATTGGGTAATGATGTTCTCCTTACCATGTTGATCATCCTCACCAAAATTAGCACATTCTACAACATATAACCCCATCACCCGGTAATTGGAATCACTAAAATCAACGATGATTGAGCTATTCACTTTACCGTTGATTTCACTCAATGGACGATGAGGTTACAAGTTTTAGAATGAACTGATTTTTTGGGAGGATGATCTATATGATGAGGAGCTAGAATATCTTAACTTAAAACCATCCCTTGAATCATCTCTATATGGCCCCACATGCCAATGTACACTCAATGTATGAATAACCATGTATGTGGATATGCTCTAATGACAAAAATCTCCATTTTTAATGAAAATTTAAAAAATGGCATAATATTCATATGTAACCATTACAAATGTTTCTTAATATCCACTATTATGTTGTGATATTCTATTTACTCTACAAGCTTAATATGTTCAAAACTTCATATTTAAATATTTTTGCATTTGTGTAGTTTAAAAAAAAACAAAAATATGTTAGTACATTTCTTATTTTTTCGTCTTTTTCAATTACGTGAACAGTCATTAACAGAGAAAGTTAGTTATTTTTTTATTTTTAAACTTTAAAATGTTACATCTATTAAAATCAAAATCAGATTTTGATAAAATTCACATGAATTTGAAAAGCACTCATCGAGATCTTTGAAACGAGAACAAACAATTTTTTTAAATAAAATTCTAAAATTTTTACACAAATGCAAAACATTTTAAAAACATAGTAACAAATTTTGATATAATTTATATATTTGGAAAGTATTTTTCGAAATTTTCACTTTTACTTTTGTTACTACCTGATTTTAAAGCATAAAATTCGAATTTGTATGCAATCTAGATAAAAAAGTAAAACTAGTTAAAAATTTAGTTTTATGTATTGCAAAATCAAATTTGCATTCTGTAAAATTTTATTTTTTTAAACAAATACTGTTGATTGGTCGAAGATGCCGACGAATACTTCTTAATATATAATTGTGAAAAACTTATTTGTATTTTTCAAGTTATGACATTTTTTCTTTGAAAAACAAAGCTACAAAAGGAAGCAGTTGGTGACAACATGCACCCATAGTGAAAAATTCTTTTGACTTAGTTAAATGATAATTTAATCTGTCCAAACTTTTGTTTTGGACTAAACATACATGCATATTGTATCACAGACTGAATAGATATGCATAATCTCATTGCAGATTTTGAAAAACAAAAGTATCTTGAATTAAACGACTCTAAGGGCATCCGCAATCTTACTAAAAATATAAAAAAAATTTACAAATTCAAACCAAACCTAAATTCTTGGTGATTATGTAAATCTAGTAAAACTTTAAAAATTTAAAACCAAAGACCTAGACAGTATCTGAGAGCCCGCCCAACATCATGCTCTCTCTCAAATGCCGCCCCATAAATTAAGTTTGAAAAAAATATATGATTTAACGATGCCGTGTCTGAGAAAATCAGGCTCCCTCTGAAATGCAACCTAACTAAAAATGCAGTTTTTTTAGAGGTTGTCTACAATTACACAATTCTCTCTCTCTTTCTCTCCTACTAATGTAAAAATACATTCTTAGAGCATCCATAATGCTAGTTAAATTTATCAATACTGTCTAAAAAGTAACCCGTACTGCATTGTCTAAAAAATGTATATTTAGAATAGAAGGTTAGAGAGTTGTCTAAAAATGGACAATATCTAAAAAAAATTAGAAAAATAGATAGGTGGAGTCTCAAAGTGAGCCTGGCATCAGGCAGACTTTGAGAGTTAGCCTGGTTGTGGGGCACACTCTCAGAGTTAGTCTAGCCATTGGACGGTCTCTGAGAGTTAGCCTGGCCATTGGGCAAACTATCAGATATCACCTAATGGCCAGGCTAACTCTAAGAGTCTGCCCAATGGCCAGGCTAACTCTAAGAGTCTGCCCAATGGCCAGGCTAACTCTAAGAGTCTGCCCAATGGCCAGGCTAACTCTCAGAGTGGGCCTGGTTAAAAGATTTTTTTTATTTTTTGTTTAAACTTGAATATTCTCAAATTTTTTTATAATTTTATTTTTAAATAAATTTTTATATTTAGACAACGCAAGAGTGTGAGTTTATTTATGAATTTGTAAATATTTTTTTTCTATTTTTAACTTTTACACAATCAAAATAGACAACCAAGACTGTGGATGCTCTTACAAAATTGACTACGAGTTAAATTTTAGACAATTTAGTTAAAAATAACCTGCATTGTTGATGCTCTAATTCGTGAGATTTTTTACCATTTTTTATTGCAAATTCAGTGAAGAATTGCATATGGCCTACAACTCGTACTCACAAATCACAAGATTCACAACCCCTCGTCTTTTAATAAATAACAAGAGTTATTTTTTTTTGAGTCATGATTTAGGGGCATGCTTAAAGCAATATGTTGTAGACATTGTTTATGTGGGGGATCTACATGGATATAATCCAACAGTGTGAGGACGCTCTTTTCACTGTGTACATCATCTTCATATAAAATTCATTCCATTCTAAAACTTATAACTAGGGGTGGGACTCGGGCATGTTGGATGGGTTGGACGGGTTAGAGGCTTTGGACATGCCATGCCCACACTATACTTCCGTATGCTCAGAATGCCAATAGAACCCATAAAACCCATAAGGGCTCTACCCACGCATGGCCCGTGTGAGTTTCCCGGGTTCTTCGGGTTGCCCAAGTTTCAACAAAATTTAGGTGATTAAATGAGCTTATTAATACAAAAAAATAATACTAATAAATAAAAAATTTAATTAAACAAAATATTCTTTCATGGTTTCAAAAGATAAACAAGCTAAAGATCGATTTGCTCACGTGATAAATACATTAAAGATAATTTTATAATCTTTCAAGTTTTATTTATTAAGTAATAAAAATCTTTTCGACTTTACATAAAATTAGACACATAGAAAGTTTTCTTTTTGAGTCTTAATACCTCCACCCCATATAAGTAATTTAATATATTTATCTATTTATATCTTTCAAAATATTTTGCAGGCCCTATATTATTTCCATGTTAGAAATTAATTAAAATTTTTATATATTTATCTATATATATAAGTTTCTCGAGTTGGGCGGGTTGTCCGAATTGACAATTATTTATGACCATACTTGCCCAAGTTCAACTTTGGGTTGGCAAAGTAATGTTCATAGTTGCCCAAATACCCAACAACTTTTGCCCATACTTGCCCAAATATCGGGTCGGGTTCGGGTTGGTTGGGTTGACCCAACTCAAGTCCCACCCCTACTTATAACCCCATCAAATGTAGGTTTAAAATTAATAGTAAAAATAGATTGCTCATATATCACACAATTTTTTATGGGCTTAAAGACAATGTTTTAAAAACCGACCTGACCTGCTGGTTCAACTGATGAACCAGTGACCCAGTCCAAAATCCGGTTCATGTATGATTGCTACGACTTAATGTGTAGCAAATAAAGTTACCAGCTTTATACTTTTCTGAAGGATGGAGAAGTCTTTTGTGTCGACTTTAATTCCGTAGCAGATAACACTCAAGTGCTACGGTTTTTTAAGAATTTGGCCATACCAATCAGGTAAAATATTTTACCCGCGGCTTAGTTCACTTGATTTCAAAGCTCAAAAATTTTCGCGCAAATATTTTGGGTAGAAGTGACGGCCAAATCCGTCTCCAAAGGCCCAAACTTCGACCATAACCATTTCCCTTCTATTTTTTTTTTCGTTTTTTACTTTTGAAGCCCTACTTCACCAGACGAGAGAGAAGACAGAAGCGTGGTGCGTCTCTCTCTCTCTCTCTCTCTCTCTCTCTCTCGCGTCTCTCTGTAACACTATTTTTTTTTTGTTTTGTTTGATAGCAAAGAGAAACTTCCAGTAGGGAAGTTCTATCGGGAATTTTTAGAGCTCAACAAATCGAAGCCCCCCTTTCTCTGTTCGTTGAGTGAGAAAGGGCTCAACAAATCGAAGCCCCCTCAAGTGGATCTATTCAGGTGCGTCTCTCTCTCTCTCTATCTCTGTTCGTTTTTGTATGTTTTTTTTTTTCTAGGGTTTTATATTTTACATCTTGTGAATAAGTTTCACAAATATATTTTTTAAGATGTTAATCTGTTCGATTTGAGGATCTTGTATTATGTGCGAATTGGATAGATGTATTTTTCATATTTTGTACTGCTTGGGACCGTTCTTAGCATCCTAATAAGCAGTTTTCATGTTTTCTGCTAAACCCTTTTAGTTTATTTTGCATGTAAAGGATGGGGCAATGGGGGAAGGGGACCTAAGATCCGGCTCTGTTGTTGGTTCTGATTTTGGCCTGAAACTGGATAGAAATCTGATAACAGACCCATAGATCTCCATTGCGGATACAACAAGGAGTTCTGTGAGGAACCACACCTATTATTATTATCCCTATATCCAGGAACCATTCTTTTCCTTGCTTGGTTCAGATTTCTCTGTTTTCCTGGTTTAGTTTCATCTTTGGGACTGAATTTTGGAAGAACTCTTGCTACAACTACTTGTTCCTGTTCTTCATTGCTTTCAGTTTCTTTGCTTGTCTGAGATGAAGAGCCCAAGTTTGGCACTGAACAGATATAGCCATGATCATGTTCAGAAATCATGGAAAGATCAAATTCAATATTTGAAAAATCTGATACAAAAATTCAAATGTGAAAGAAACTTAAAAAAAAAAAAACTCACTTTGTTTCGAAGTGGACCAGGCAGCCAAGGCAGCATTTTTCTCAGCTTGTTTCTTTGTTTTTGCTGGTTCACCTGAGAAATTCATACCAGCAAGCTCCACAGTACAAGTGAAAACAGGTACATGGCCTGGACCTGATCTCACTGTGGTGTAAACAGGGAGATGAAGACCAGCTCTGTGAGCTGTTTCTTGAAGTAAGTTCTTGTAGACTCCAGTTTCATCCTACATTAGTTTCACAATTAAAAAAGAAAAACAAGAAATGGGTATTTCTCTCTTTCCAATTTAAAAACATATATGAAACTGATCATCATCAATATTGTAAGGGGTTTTGGAATTTCTTGAGAAACTTACAATAACTCTTGCAGTTAAAGATCTTGAAGGACCTCTGGTGGATAGAGTATTAAGAGCTACCTCAGCTGCTGCATGTTCAGCCTGTCTCAGTGTAGTACAATAGCTGTGCCCTTCAAAGATCTTACCATTGAAGTTCACAGAAGCTCTGAATCTAGGTGCATGATGAGGTCCTAGTTCTTGCAACTGATTCTTATACATACCTAGCTACAATAACAAACAACAAAAATAAGTACAAAACTAAGTAACCCACTACTTAAATCTACATCAAACCCACTAGTAAGTGATAGAAATGACAAAAAAAAAAACAAACAAAAAGAAGATTCACCCATCATCCAAAAAGGCCAAAAAAAATCAAGAGATATATGAGACAAGAGAAGTACACTCACAACAACAGCTGAAGAAAATGAAGAACCAATTTTCTAATTCCTCTTTGTTCCTTCCGTGTTTGATCGGAAGGAAACTCCCCATACTAACAGCCCTATCAAGAAAACTCTTACAAGCACCAACAACACCCAATTTTCTGATTCCTCTAGGTCTACTTTTTATGTCTCAATATGATTGCTTGGATTTACAGTTCCGTACTCCAGTCAAACTATTTGTTGAAATGCCTGACATAGTTTAGAATTTTATTGATAAACTTTTTGTGAACACCATTTTTATCTGCCTACTCATTTACATCTTATGCTCCCCACAAAGTCAAATCTCAAATTTATTTCTTTGTTGAGATCAAAGGAGAAACATTTCAGGAAATCATTCACATTTCTTATTTAGTCTCATTAGTTTTTAGGTCAAATTTGTTATTTTGGTTCTGTTCCTGTTTAGTTTTACAGTCTACTTGTGGGGGTTATTTTGGTCAGATTTCTGTGTCAACGAGGAAACCATCGATGAAGCTAGCACAGGTACGGCTTCTTCTCAGGCCTTTTTTCTTTTTCATCTTTAATTTCATTCAATTTCCATTTTAAATTTGATCTAGAGCTGCTTTTTTTTTCTTAAATCAGATCTTTAGCAGTAATTTATTTTTTTATTATTAAAAGAGATCTTTAGCAATGATTTAGTTTTTTTTTTTTTGAACAGATCTTTAGCTGGGGTTTCTTGTTTTTAAATCAGATCATTAGCTAGGGTTGTTTTTGTTTTTGTTTATGTTTACTAAATCAACAAAAGTAATGTTGTTTTTGATAAGAAGGGTGAATCATCTTGTTTTTCAATTTGTTCCTATTGAAACTGCATTATACATCTTTCTCCTTACCCAAATAAGATTAGCAAATTTATATTTCTGTTGCTAATGAATGATGGATATCTATCATCATCGATCATCACGATCCCTAGTATATCTTGTGTACTTGTCAGGTCATGTTTATGCCTGTAGCTTGTGGGTGGTGTCTTTAGCTAAATTACTATGTTGCTCACTCACTAGGATCATGCAAGTAAATTGGTTTCACTGTGATCCATGAACTTTGGTCTGTCTATTATTACGGGTACTTAGTAGGAACTCAGAAGGGTCTTCCAACTTGATCAAAGTAGATAGGTTTCTGAAGAAACATAACCATATTAAAGAAGTTTATGCCAAGAAATATAAGTAATTTTCTTGTCTTTTAGCTGTCTTGCATGGGTCATTGAGATGCAGATTTGGTCTGTTAAGGATGACAAGAACTTCTAGTGCTATTTGAATATTCTGCTTCAAATGATGAGTATTGTTGGGGTTAAGTATAGCTTTTTGGTTCTGCTTCAAGATGATTCACCCTGCTTAGTTTCTATGGAATAAAATATGTGTTGACATTCTTAAGCTGCTTTATATAATAAGCTTTTATAGTGGCTGTTCACATTTAATTTGGAGGTTATCTATAAGTTTGATTTGCACATGTATTTAATATTGTGGCCTCTTTTCGAGGTTATGCTTTTAGATACACTGCAGTATTATTAGTAAGTTTAGCAATTGGCTAACTTGGATGCGGCACCATTTTCCACCATGTGGGTAACATAGCTCCTAATCTGAGTTGTTGTGGAATTTAGAGGATTGAGTAAAGGAAGGTCTAGTTTGCACATTATAATTCTTTGTAAACAACAAACTCAACAATACTTTGAACTCATTTTAACCATTTTCTGCTGATTTTTTAATCCAATTGAGTGTTTATACTTTTATTTGTTTATCTAATGGAGTGTTTACCCGCTATTCATTCTTTGTAACTTATAAAGTTAATAATTAACTTATAATGTTACTGCAAATGACCCAAATGCACTAGTACAATTAACCTATAGATGTTTTTTTTGTTCTAATGGTAAGTTGATCAATGACATTTTTGTTTGAAATTTTATAGTTCTTATGATATGCTACAAATTGGATGTGCTATCTATTTATTTTGTTTTGTTTATGATTCTAAACCTATTATCTCCTTTTTAAGGCTTTCAGAATGATGGATAAGAGTTGGATTCGTAAAGATAAGAATTCCCAATTTTCAGCCACAAGAGCTGCAGGAGCTACAAGTCACTGTATGTAAATGTAAAAAACCAGAACCTGAATTTGCTCCGACCCTCATCCTATCCAGGGAGACACCTTGTAAGACTCACGAAAGCAAGAGAATAACTCATGATTGAAACAATCACAACTATAATAACTTAATAGTGTTTTTAGTTAATCTAGTAAACTGGTTTTCCAAAAGATGATTAAAAACCCACTAAAATTTCCCTTCATTTGCGATTGATCTATAATATTCACTAAGATGGTTACTATTTATAAGCTTATGTGTCTGTGCTTTGCAAAATTGTGCGCAATTTTATATGTGGCAATTCCGCCAAGACCGCTTCGTTAATTGGGGGAAAATCCGCACGAATTGGATTTTTGAGGAACATATCGAGAGAGAATTGGATTTGGTTAGACAATGTGAGGTTGGTAAACCAGGATTGGTTTGAAATCTAAGTTTCTCGTGTTTTTCTTTCGCCTTATTGTAGAGACATTTAAGTATCACATTGAAGAATTAGGGAAAAACCTTTTCAATTCGCCTTATTATGTTTTATATCAATTTTAAGTTGATCAATTCTTAAAGTAACCAAAAAAACATATTTTTTCTAAGATGGTATGGAATAGGCTGTGTTTGATAGTAGGGAAATAGTTCCATGGAATAAGGGTCATTTCCATGGAAAAAGGTTCCATGGAAACTTGTTCCGTGAAAATATAGATTCCTCCGTTTGATTGTCTCTTGTTATTCCGTGGAAACTTAGAATTCCTCTGTTTGATTGTCAACAATTTTCCGTGGAAATGACCATTTTCTGAATTTTTAATTATTACTCATTGACAATAAAATTAACCAAAATAATACATAACTACATGAAAAATATCAAAATCTATAAAAAAAAAATATTAACTAATAAATAATAATTTAATTTAATTAAAAAATATCAAACCACTTTATTAAATAATTTTAATGGAAAATGTAAAAAACGTCCCTGTAAAAAAAGTCATTATGATTTTAGTCCTTATTTTATAAATTTAGTCCCTACTTTTATGACTTTTATGTCCTAAGGGACTAAATTTATAAAACAAGGACTAAAATCATAATGACTTTTTTTACAGGGACTTTAATAATAATAAATATAAAAATAACGGTAGAATTTTCTCATCAAACCAAATCCAGCTCTTGTGGCTGAAAATTGGAAACAATTATTTATATATGCAGTGGATAGGGTGATTGTGGTCATCCTCTGAACAGTTTAGTTTTTTGTTTGGAATATTTCTTTTGGTTACATCCTTGAAATCTCTGCAATTTTCACAACCCCTTTTGCTGGTCATCTCAGATTGTGGTTATTTGTTAGCATATGGATAATTACATAATAAAACACTTCTTGGATGTTGTGCTCAAAAAACATTTTTTTTTCTCATTTCGCAGCCTTGAAACAAAAGTAAAATTGTATAAATTAAGGATGAGTGATCTTATTTCGGCAGTGGATCCTTCTGTTGCTGAAGGCAAGAGTGGTTTTGATACTGCTCGAATCGCAGAGGTAAAAGCTTGGCTTGTTTCTCAATTTGAGGCTGCTGGGAAAGATGTACCGGAATTTGAATATACACCTCGAAGTGTTACACATTTACATGCTCTTGCCACAGTCTCCCAAGCAAAGACTCAGGCAGCTGGAATTGTTGCCTCAGATCTCCGCCAGAAGGCAATGGAGTACCATTCTCAAGGTTAGTGTTTTTATTGTCTTTATTTGTGTTTTTATATCTTTTTGAAACCGTCAATCTCTGAAAAACAATTTTGTTATCTCCTCTTTGGATTTGCAGCTGCAAGAATCAAAGAACTTCTCGAAAATGTAGGATTAGCACAAGAGAGTTTACCACCGAATGCAGTTGCATCAGTGCAGGTTCTTGCAAATGTGGCAAATTTGTTGAATATAAGAGATACTGAAATGAGTAGGTGAGTGTCCTCACCCTTTCTACTCTGCATATTATTAAAATTTGGTCTATAATGAGCTTTTCTTATTGGGTAGCGGGATTTAGTTTCCTTGTAGCAATGGGAGATATTTCTTTGAGGAAGACTGGAGTAGAGGAGAAAAGGGCAAATGTACAGAAGGAGTCCAAAGTTCTCTTGGATTACACTCGCAAAGCAATCGCTAGACTAACATATTTGAAAAGGTTTAGTTTCTTAAACTTCTCTTTGTCACTTTAAATACTAGTGAAATTTCAGTTACTCATCTGAACTGCAATTGTGACAGTCTATATATTTGGGGAGGGTGGTTCTCATTATGTAGACGTTATTTCATAAAGAAATACTAGACATGGTAAATAGACATGCTCTTTCTTTGCAGAACCCTTGGACAGTTGGAAGATGATGTAGCTACTTGTGAGGCTCAAATGCTTCACTGGAAAACAAACTTGGCAATTATGCTTTCAAAAGAGCGTCAGTACTTGCAACAGTATTCTAATTATAAGGTACTCCTCTTTTTTTTTTCTGTGTTTTTGTTCCATCTCATTTAGGCATTCATAATTCTAAAATGGAGACTAAAGACAAGAGAATGACTAGAGAATGATCTATTCTTCAAACTGAGTTCATGTGTAAATCAACATTTCATGCTAACGCTTTAGTAGACTTTTTGTCTTCTTATTAAGCATATTAACTGAAGGAAGTACAGTAACAATAACAGAGATGATGAATGCAATCCCCCTGCTATCTTAGTATCTCGTTGACTTAAATGCATGGACATGTTGATCTGGATTTTCTATATTAAATACTCAGTGTACCATGACAGACAAATCTTCCAACACATGGAATAAAGTAAATGGATAGTTTGCTATATTGGGTTCATGGATGTTGGTGTTTGTGTATGACACTTTGTACCCATGTTGGACATCTACATACATGTCAATAAATAGCCAAAAAAAAAGGAAAAGAATAGTTGAAGAAAATGTAGAAGCCTATGAGAGATTAACCATATTGATGGATGGAGTTGTAAAGGTTAACCTATATGTACACAAGCTGGTCATTTGGGTTTAACTGCATTTATTTTATTGATAATGGATTGTAGCTAAGCAGAGTCCGTTTTACCAAGATGCTTGTAAGATAGCTTTATTGCACCTAACAGGACACATATTTAGACATGTTACTTGAATCTGCCGCATTTCCCTGAGCATTTTGTTAGCTAGTCGGGTAGCTCATTAGTTGTCCAATTGATAAGATTTCTTTTCAGAACCTGCATAACAATGACTAGACTGGTGTATCGGTGCCAAGTGCCAACATAAATAAGAGGTGTTTGACGTGGCGGTGGCCCCTCAAGAAGGCTAAAACAAGGACACAACATGTCCCAGTGCATGTATTAAGGTGTAATAGTTTACTTAGATAGATAAGCAGGTTCTTTAAGTACATATAAGCAAAAAAAAAAAAAAACGAAACAAAAAGAGAGAAATAAAAGAGACCAACTCAATAATCACAATCAGACAAAAAAAATTATGATTGTGTTTAAGAACTTATTATACAGTAAGATACACACCAGTCCTCTCTGGAAATTGGCATATCATAAAAGTTACGACCTAGATGCTGGCAGTGGCACCAATCTAGAAGGGAGAAAAATGATGTAAAAATGTTTGATCAGAACATGTTGGTACATTGACGTACATATCCGTGTTGACAAAACAAAAGACAGTACAAGTTGCATGTCACTGCATAGTTTCAAAGTAGTGATTCTTTCTTCTTTTTATTTATATTTATATTTTTATTTCCTTTCTGTAACTAATAAGCTACTTCAATAAGGTAGTTTTCCAGTTTGCCCCTTTATACCACATTACATACTTGGACATGGATTGTGTTTTAGATGCAAACTTGGAATATAAATTTGTAATTGGCGGATGGCTTATGCCCATGCCTTTGAGATGAATAATATTAATCAAGAGTGTTTGGTCTGTTTTGATTTTCTAGGTACTTTTTAATCTTCCGCATGCACTCATGAAGTGACAACTTGTATCTTTGACATCCATGTTTCTGCTAATCTGAAGCTTGCTTAACCATTTTATACTAATATTTGGGAATGCTTTCGGAGCAGGCATTACTAAATCGAGTGGGTTACACATCAGATATTAGCCATGGTGTGTTGGTTGAAATGGATGAGCACAGGAAGGAGTTGGAGAAAAAGACAAAGCCTATTCTGGATACCTTGAGAAGCTACCAAGACTTGCCTCCTGTACTTCCTAATCTCAGCTGATTGTATGATGGTTTACACAGGTTGCATTTTGAGAACAAATTGGATCTCAACAATTATTTTCTTCTTTACAGGATAAAGCTCTCGCAGCTTTAGCTATTGAGGACAAAAGAAGGCAATATGCTGCTGCTGAGAAATACCTTGAAGAAGTGTTACATTCAGCTCTTGCCACTACAGAATAATTTCTGGTTTGTGTACTCTGTGTAGCTGTGTATTACTTGATTCCATGCATTCCTTAATTTCATGTGGAATGTCATTTTATATGGAGTATTCAGTTTGCCTTTTAAGGAAGGTCATTTTGATGCTGCATTTAATGAAATTAGAAAAACCTTTCACTTTGTATAAAAAGATCATATTGAAGCATTGATTCGCTTTTATTTATTATGATATTCCAGTGCCATGTTGTAGTGCTTGTTGAAAATTTTTACTGCTTGGATTTCTTGAGCTGAAATAGGGTTGGCAAGAAAATTATCTTTTTTATTTTTTAAGCGCATATTAACTGAAATCCGAATGGCACCTATATGGTTATATGCATCTAAAGAGGGTAAAACAGTTTTTTTACTTTATCAGTTAGATAGGTAAGACAGTTGTGGGAAGGCTGTGGCCAGTCTGTTGTCAAAAATATCATAAATGCATCAGATTTCTTGAGTATTGAATTTCTCCTCGACAGTGGTAATGGGTTGTGCCGCCACGGGGCCTAAAGGCTAATTGGCTGGGGGTCTGAGTTGCCCCGGCAGGGCTAACGGTTACGGGCTGGACATCTTTCTTGAACTAAAGAAAGGCTCATGGATCATCCAGTTCCATTAATTTTCCCAGAACGGATCCAGGCCTTTAGTCCTTGTTTTTAATTTTGAAAAAACAAATTAAAGGGAGAGATTAAGAGGGAGAGATTTAAGTAGATGCACTGAGAGAGAAGCCTAAATCAGAGTCAAAGCCTGTGTACCATCCTTTCGGACTAACAAACCAGACACACACACATACTTAGAAGTTGATATAGATTCTGATGAAGCTCACAAACATATATTCTCCCTTGCACACTCACACACACCTATATATCTGGATCAGGATATTCATAAACTATTATATTCACAGGCCTGCGGGGCCTAAGTGGGATGATTCTGGCTGATTTTTTATGAGGATGACCCTCACATCTTATAGATCATTGTCACAAAAAATGAACTGATTCTATGTACTCTACAAACCCTGATGGAGTTAAAGGGACTTCCATTCAGTTACACCTTGTATACATATGATATGGAAAACCTTCTTCATGTACTTTGATGGCACAACAATGGTAATACAAGTATATATACACACATAAACATCATTAAATTCTTTCCTCAAGCGTTGTCTGTAACCAACTCGAATTTAATCTTGTTCAGTCTAACCACTACTTCTTCCATGTTAAGCCTTTCTTCAGGAGACTCCTTTGAACACTCCAAAGCCAAACCGATGATGGATGTGAGACAATTTTGTTGTCTTACCACTGTTAGATATCCTTCCTGGGCTCCCTTCAAGAGATTGGCGTCCACAATTTTATTTACTGCTTTAGGAAATGATGCATTTACCCATTCCCTCAAGCTCATTTCTCCAACAAATATCTCGTCCGTAGGCCTCCTTCTTGTAAATGTTTCCAGCAACATGATCCCATAGCTGTAAACGTCTCCACATGACGACACTCTTCCCTCCAAACCATACTCTATCAAGACATTCACAAAAAATTTCAAATCAAACAATAGAATAGAATAAAATTTCACAAAGACTGCTATCAGTCTTATCACTAAATTTTTCACTATCAGATCTCATCTAGGTTGAATAAACATCTGAAGCATTTTAATGAAAATTAAATACTAATACAAAAGATAATTGTACGTATAAAAAAAAAATACAAAACAAGACTGTTTATTGAAATGATAAAAGAAGAATCTATTCTAAATACAACATTTTCCAATCAAAATAACTTTTTTTTTTCTCTTCAAAACTATGACCAAAGAACTTATACTCTGTAAATGATCACATTTTGTTTGTCCGTGTACGTAAAACGTTTAAAAGTTGAAATGGTCATGTTTATCTTAGTGATTCATCTAGTAAAATATGATACCGTATACCTTTCATGCAACTATATTTTGTTTAAAAATTTCAAGCAGAAGAGAGATCCCTTAGTCCTTACCTGGTGCAATGTACCCGAGTGTTCCTAAGGTTTTGGTTTGTGTTGTAGACTTGTTCTCAGCTAAGATCTTTGCAATCCCAAAGTCAGCTACATGAGCAACCATATCTTCATCTAGAAGGACATTACTTGGCTTGATATCACAGTGAACAACCGGCTCTGAATGACCATGATGGAGATACTCCAAAGCAAATGCAACATCAAGGGAACTGTTTATCCTTTGAAGGAGACTTAAGCAGTAGTTGTGAGAATGCAACCACTTTTCTAGGCTTCCGTTAGGCATATACTCGAAAACTAGTGCTTTAAACTGGAGATTGGAGCAAGCAGTGATAACTGTAACAAGGTTCCTATGCCGAACACTGCGCAACACTTGGCACTCTGCATCAAAATTCTTGAAAGCGCCCTCGAGTTCCAGATCCAAAACCTTTATTGCAGTGATCATCCCATCAGATAATGCCCCTTTGTACACCGAACCAGAACCACCACGTCCAAGTAAGTTGGCTTCGCTGAAGTTATTGGTTGCTTGAACTAGTTCTTGGTATGATATCATTCTATGTGTTGTTGTGTCGGGTGGCGAATCAGCAGGAACTGAAACTTGCCTCTTCTTCGCTCGATATCTTAGATACAGAAAAAATAGAGCTACTATAATTACAAGCACACCAACAATGATAAGAAAAATATACATGACCCGAAATGCTTTGTGCCTTGCTTTTGGAGGAGTGTTTGTGGGACAAGCTGGTAGTTGTAGTTTTGGTTCGCCACTACACAATGCTTCATTCCCCATGAAAGATTGGATTGTAAAGTTCGGAAAAGGTCCTCCCTTGGGAATTTCTCCTTGGAGCCTATTGAAAGACAGGTTAAGATGATTGAGATTTACAAGTGCCTCCAGGGAACTAGGAACCACACCAGAAAGGTTATTATAAGAGAGGTCCATGCTTTCTAAGCTTATCAGTTTACCAAATGATTCTGGAATAGGACCTTGGAATGAGTTCCTTGACAAGCTTAGGTTTCTTAAACTTCGGAGGTCTCCTATACTGTTGGTGATGTTACCAGACAATTGATTCCGTGATAGATCCAATTCTTCCACAGTGATCAACTTCCCCACTTCTGATGGTAGAGATCCAATTAGAGAATTATAAGACAGATTTAAAAGTAAGAGATTTTGAAGACTGAACAAACCAAATGGTATTTGTGCTGATAATTCATTGGATTGTAGAGAAAGCCTCTGTAGCCGACTAAGATTGCTTATGCAGTTTGGTATTGAGCCTATGAGCCTGTTTTCATGAAGACCCAGTTCTCCCAATTGAGTCAGAGAGCACAATTCACTCGGAATCGATCCTTGTAACTCATTACCATTGATATGTAGCCTTTGAAGCTTCTTTAATCCACCCAGTGTTGATGGAATAGCTCCAGTCAAGTCATTATCCTCTAGTGTGATTGTTATCAAATCGCTCAAGTTACCGATTCCTACAGGTATTTCTCCCTTGATCTGGGATCTTGTTGCCATGAAAATCTGAAGAGACGCCGAGAGATTTCCAATAGATTTAGGAAAGAAGCCATTTAGTGGATTATATCCTACCACTAGCCTTCTCAAATATCTGCAGTTTGTCAATGCAGTATAGAAATGAAGCTCACTGTTGGGTAATTTGTTTGTTAACTGATTCCCCCCTAGAACAAGCTGTTGCAGGAGTCGCAAATTACCCAGAGATGTTGGTATTGATCCAGTGAGTAAGTTACCGCTAAAGTCTATCATAGTGAGCTTGGAAGAATTTGAAATTGAAACTGGGATTTCTCCGTTAAGTCGATTTTGTGCCAAAAAAAGTATTTCAAGATTAGGAAGCCATTGGCCACCACTTGGAGGAATTCCCCCTATCAGTCTATTAAGCATGAATGAAAGAGCCCGTAAGGAGGAGATATTGAAAATCCCTTGAGGTATCATACCACTAAGGTTGTTTTGCTCGATGTTCAGTAACTGCAAGTTCTTGAGTTGTCCCAGCTCTTCAGGAATGTCTCCCCAAATATTGTTTCTTCCCATGGCAAGGAATATCAACGCTGTAATATTACCTAATGACGCAGGAATTGGACCTGTTATGTTGTTACCTGTGAGACGTAGAGCCTGAAGCTTTGATAAGTTCCCAATATCACTCGAGATACTTCCCCTGAACATGTTATTTACAAGCGATATTCTTCGAAGTTCTCTGCATTGCCATAAACTAGATGGAATCTGGCCACTGAGTTGATTGTTAGCAAGATAAAGCTCCTCGAGTTTTGTAAGACTCCGAAAGATATCTTCTTGTAAATTTCCAGAGAAGCTATTATCAGAGAATTCAATAATCTGCAAAGAAGATATGTTGAAGATGGTGGTAGGAATTGCACCCATGAAGTTGTTGTTTCGAATAACAAACTCCTGCAAATTGATAAGATTACCTAGCTCTTTAGGAACAGTTCCTCTTAATTGATTGTCCCCCAGATCCAACACTTCTAGCTTGGTCATGTTGCCAATGGAAGAAGGAATTGTACCGTTAAAATTGTTTCCAGAGAGAGTTAACGAGCTCAGATTTCGTAGGTTCCCGAACCCATTTGGTATTTCTCCAATGAATTTATTGTTTCTCATATCAATACTTCTCAGCCGACGCAAATGACCAACTTCATCCTGTAAAGTTCCATGGAAGCTGTTATTGCGGAGGTCGAGAACGATAAGGAAGGAGAGATTGTATATATGAGGGGAAATAGTGCCTTCAAGACCCATGTAAGAAAGATTCAAACTGGTAACTCTTTGCTTGTTCTTGCTGCAAGAAACCCCAATCCAATTGCAGAAGGAAGTTTCGACAGTCCAGTTATTAAGTACCGTCTTATTCGGATCAAATGTAATTTGATCTCTGATTGCAAGAAGGGCTGACTGATCGGTGAAGTTATCAGTCGAAGATGAACCAAAACCAGCCATGAGAGACTGAAGAACAAACATCAATTCAGCAAGGAACAACATAGACTGCGTAAGTGTAAACATGGTTTGGTTTTGCAGTGAAACAAGACCATTAACTTATATTTAAGTGTTCATAAATATTGATGTTTTTGGGGTTTAGAGTAGTTTTCAGTTCTTCTTAGTAAGAAACGTATTAGTAATTTTTAATCTTTAAATCATAGCCATGACTCACATTCTTGAGTCTTTTTTTTTTTTTTTCTCTTTGAAAATGTAGAAGTCTTCTCAAAAGGCAAAGAAAAGTCTTTCTAGCAATGAAAACAAAAGCAAACATCCACACATAAAACAACAATCAAGAATGAGTCAGTCTTCTGGTTTGTTTGATGTTGGTTTATGGGTGTTGGATCTTCTTCTTCTTTTTCTTTCTTTATTTCTTTTTGTTTGTTTGTTTGTTTGTTTGGGACTTGCTAAATGAATTCTGAATTCTACTGACCCCTGTTTCTTACTTGTTATATCAAATTTATTTGTACATTATTCGTAACTATGGGTCTGGATGGAGATAATCTAAGGGTTAATTTTTTGTGAAGATAATTTACTCAGTATTTAAATCACTCTCTGCAAACCACATTATTCTAAAGTTTCTAACCTCATCAAAAGTTAGTTGAAAATTAATGGTAGGATGAATCATTTAGAAAGTTTAATATGTTAAATGGGTTTAAAGTTTTACAATGACTTTTTTTTTTTTTTTGGGTGAGGGTCGTCTCCTTGACAAAAATATCATCATAATCCTTGATCATCTTCATGTGGTCCCACAAGTCAGTCCTTATAAAGATTCAACCTTCAGTGTCTCAGCTCATGCTGATGGTTTGGATACTTTCAAGTGAATTATTTGTTTTAGATATTAGACACATGTAATAGATGAAGGGTCGTTCATGAAGCAACCAAGGGTCAATCAGTGATTGCAACCCACGGTGATTGCAAGTTGGCTATGACGTCCAACAGAATGACACATCATTAAGACTTTTATCTCAAAGTGACAATTGCCTCACCAAGACTAATTTTCATTCCGACTCCATTAGATTCCCTTGACCAAGTCAAGGCCGAAGACACACAGCTCACGGCATCAAAGCCATAGCTCGCTCTCGTTCTGTTTTATAGTTACGCAAGCCTTGTCGCATTTCCTTTTATCTCAAACCCCTTCCCCACCTCCTTAGAAGGGATCTAAAAAAGACAAAAGAGAAATTTTAGTTCCATCACATTTTTTCTTTAATGAATATTTCGCAAAATTATTACCTTTCATGCTTCCATTTACACTAGTTTATGGGGGCCTACATAGAATAATCAAGAGCTCATATTTTATGAGAATGATTTACCTGATCTAAATTACTTTAGAACTTTTATCCACATCTAAATTTAATTTAAATTTTAATCTGAATCATATTTATTTTAACTGTTAGGTTTCAACCATCTTGTAGAGTGATCAAAAGTTTTATAATGACGTGATTTATTGTGAGGAGATCATCTTCAGAAAAAATCAATCTTTGAATCATCTCTTTGTTGGGTCCATAGACTGAGTAAACGAAGTGTAAAAAAAAGTGGGATATTATTTAAGAAAAAAGTGGGGTAGAATCGAAATGTCTAATTTTTTTTTACCCCCTTTTAAATGGGGAGAGCGAAGGTGCAACAAAGCTCAACCTATAGTTATTATGCTGGGTCCACAATAGTGATCTAAGGGTTGATATTTGTTTAGGATGTTCTCTTAGATCTTTCTCCAAAAAACCAGCTATTCTAAAATTTTTAATCATATCAAAGTTGATCGAGAATCAACAACCCTTATTAAGCCATCCATTTTACACTGCCTTGTAGGAAATCTTAGGGTTTGTTAATAATTTCACCATAAGATGAGGAGGTTAGTAAATTATATTCACCCTTGGAGTGAGGACAAAGATGTTCCAGAGTCCCACTTCCTATCTGGGTAATTTTGGATCTACGTTGGGTCATGGGTGTTACGCGTTTTACTTTCACATTTTCTATACTTATTCTTCCACCTCATTTACATTTGTTCGTGGGCCCATATAGATATGAGCTAAGAATTGATTTATTGTGAATGTGATCTACTTACCATGTTGATAATCATAAAGAAAATAATACTTATTTTTTATGAATTTTAAAAATAAAAAATAGATGGTTTAGAAAGATTAAAATTAAATTTTACAACAACGTGATTATTTTTCTGATAATGATTTACATGGTGAATAGATCGTTTCTATTAAAAAATCAACCATTAGGTCATATCCATTTAGGCTCACAAGCCAGTGTAAACAAAGTGTAAGAAATAAGTAATATGAAAAACTTAGGTTTTTTTTTTTTTGGTAAGAAAAGAAATTCATTAAATTAAGCTGACTGAGAATCAGCTGAAATAAGGTTCAGAATACAAGCAGGCGGTGTAGAAGACCACCACCAATTAGTCACATGAGTCTGAAGAGCATACGTTGCCAAAGTGTGGGCAACAGTGTTAAAGTTTCGAGACAAAAAAAGAAATTTTACATCTAGAAAACTACTTGAAACAGTAGCCCTAATGTTTAGGACCAAAGCCCTTATCTTCCAAGGGATGGTAGAGTCTGAATCCGTAATGCACTTAATGATGAGTGGTGCATCGCTTTTAATTATGCAATGTGATAAATGTAACTTTTGAGCGCACTTTAACCCAAGCAAAAGAGCTCGGGCCTCAACTTCCATCGGATCACAAGTTTTGTTGTCGTAGAAAGTACCACATCCTCTAAACATGCCATAAGCATCCCTTGCCACTACTGCACAAGAGAAATCAGATCTCCCCACAGCCCCATCCACGTTAATTTTGACGTAGGAGTCAATATGTGGTACCCAAGGCTGAATCAATGGAGGATTTTGAACTGACGTAAGAACCTCATTATCACCTATAGACAAAAAGAATAATCAGCAGGTGATGTATTTGTTTCACAAAGAATTGCCCCTATAGATGGTTGTTTATGCCAAAAAACAACATCGTTCCGAGATTTCCAAAGACACCACAAGAAATAAATACTATAGCAAAAGTTTTCTTCACCATTTGGAGTAGAGATCCAATGTTTGAACATGTCATGTAAAGTAAGATTAGGATCTCATACCCGTAAAGATAAAGACGAAGCAAATAGTAAATGTTGAGTGAAATGGCAATGGATAAATAAATGATTAATAGTCTCTGGAACCGATGAGCATAAAGGGCATTCAATAGGGATGTTATCAACAAACCGACCAATAGCACTCCGAACCGCAATGGCACCTGTGAGAATCCTCCATGCAAACATCTTAACCTTAGGAGCACAATTAGGAAGAGACCAAAGTTTAGTCCAAGGAAAAGATGAATGTAATGCACTTGATGAGGAGGATGGTAATGCATTTTGTACGGTCTTATAAAAAGACTTTGTAGAGAAATCACCATTTTTGGTTTTGAGCCAGAGAAGTTTATCATTTTCAGGAACAGTAGGGATGATGATACGAAGAATGGCTTGCACCTCATAGTTAAGTAAAAAGAGTTTGAAGAAGAGATATATTCCAAGTATTAGAACCACGAACAAATAAATCACAAACTCTAGAAATATGAGGGGGTCTATTTGTAGGGGGAGACGGCTTAAAATCAGATAAAGTGGGGATCCAAGGATCCTCCCAAATCCGAATGTCAGAACCATCTCCAACCATCCAACATATATGATTGGTCATCAAATGGCGAACTGAAATCATGGCAGACCAAGTAAAAAAAAAAAACTTATGTTAACAACATAATGATTGGGTTTAATCAAAATTATTCTTACTAAGTTTGACGATCGAGTTTTTTAATCGTTTATTTTTTCCATAATCAGTAGTTCAGTACCACTTGTTAGTTTAAGGTTCATCAACATTAGTGATTTCTAACTATTGGTGACTTTTAATTTCGCCATCTCAGAATCACGTATTTAATCCCACATTGAATAAAAAATTAGAGTTAACTTAACTTATTAAAAAATACTTCAAATTTTGTATTCGATTGAGAAATATGTTGAAATTACACAATTGGTATCAGAACTGGTTCAATAAATAAGAAGAACTGCTCTGATACCAATTGATGCAATGGATAATATATTTCTCACTTTTTATTTTGACCAAGGTTGAAGCAAAAATATTAGCAGTTTGATTTGGGATTTGAAAATAATTTTAATATCTAAAACATGTTTAGTATTGGATCCATTTGTTTTTTGAATTTGAAACTTTTTAAAACAGTAAAAAAGATTATTTTTATTTTATTTTTTGTGTTTTTCGATTTTAATTTGTATTTTATTTAGTATCAGAAAAATTAGGGTTGCATAGGTCTCGTTCGGTGTCATTTTATACCATACTCAAAACCAAACCATTGGTTATCATTATTAAAACCGAAAGTCAGTTTCGTTTATCTGTATCTGTATCTACATCTATAGTAGAAATCTTTAATGATGATGCGGCAAACTCAATATATAGAGTGCCACATCAGTATTTGCAGCCACTTGTCAATCTCTAATTAGTTACTCTATAAACAATAGTACTAATACATAAAACAATAATGCTTGAGTTACAGTAAATTCCTACAGAATTTGCTACAGAAGGCTAATCCGATGGTTAATATGTTTCAGATACTTTCGTGATTCGCATCCCATCCCAAAGTGTTATGAATCTCACAGTAAATTGTGATTTCTGTACCAAATTCTGTGACTTTTTCTGTAGCCCTAGCACTACCGTACATAAAAACTATCTCTAATTAGTACGTAAAAGCTCTAACTCTAATTAAAATTTTATTATTTGCAAAACTCTTTCTCTTATTCTCTTTAAAGTAGATTGAAAAAATAAGAACCCCATCTTTAATCAGGAAACAAAATACATAATTTAACTTAACAAAAAATAAAAATAAAATGTTTAAATATTTAATTTATTTTCCTTTTATTTATTTATTTTTTTGTTTGTTTGTTTTTTAGTCACACTGTCACAAATAGGGGTGTCAATCTATACCCATATGCCCGAGGGTCGAACCGAACTAAAACCGATTTTCCCAGTTATGGTTCCACATTCTTAAGAGCTGGTAGTAACAAGAGTTGGAACCGTTATTAGTATTAGAAATGGTTGTGGTTTTGGGTACTTTGATAACCTGTAAGAACTAGAACCAAACTGATAGAAACTGAAAACGACTCATTAATATATTTTTTCATTGACTTTATATTATTTGTAACATTTAATACATATAAAAAATTAATATTAGAAAATAGGAACCGAAATATCTGAGAATCAGCGACTAGTGCTAGAATCGATTATTCTGATTCTAGTTCCACCTATTTGAGTACCGGAACCGACAAGAATCATAACCAAAAAATTAAATAAGCTTGACTTCGGATCCTAAGTCCTAACTCATATGTATCATACTAGATAATTTATATGGATTTCGTTTTAAAAAAATCGGTGAATAAAAATACAATATATAATCAATATAATTCAGGGCTGGATCTGAGTTTTGGGGACCCCGAAGCGAATTCTTGAAAACCAGGCTTTATATATTAATATTAAAAACATATTAACTACCTAGTTTTTTATTTATTTATTAAATTACGATAACAAAAAATATTATAATGTATCAACTACAATTAAGTTTTTTTTAGTATTAAGATTAAGACCAACGCCTATAATAATTTCCTAAACACTTTAATCATAATAAAGAACCAAGAAAAATACTTAAAAATTTTGGGGCCCTTCATTGATGCCTTGTCTCATATATGGCCTTGTCGATAAAATTACTTAGCTCTAGTTGTACCAAAGTCAACTGTAAATAATAATTTCAAAGCTGTTTATTAATTATTGATTTCAGCCCTCGTAATGTAAATTTCTAGTTCCACCCCTATTTATAAATTCATGTTTTGGAGTATGATAGAGTTTGTTAAACTCCTTTCATGAGCTTATAAAAAATTGTCATGGATTTATGAGAAGATCAAAACATTCATTTGACACTATCAGTAGTGGTGGTTGTGGGTGGCAGTGGTGAGATGGTAGGTGGTGGTGGAGGTTGTGATGATGGTGTCGGTAGTGGCGACAACAATGGTGGTGGAGAGTGGTAATGGTGGTGGATATAGAGAAAGAGACTCTAGTTTCTCTCTTTTAAAAACCCACAAAATCTATTGACATTACTTAATGTCTGATTATTGAATGAGAAAAGTATATATCCCAAGGCTTTAAAAGTTCATAAAAATATATGAAAGTTTTATAGGCCCCTTAGAATCTTTACTACCTATTTTTTTTTTGAAGGGATACGCTAGGTTAAGGGAACCCCAACCGAAATAAAAAAAACTAGCAACGAAAATCCTTCTTGTCATCAAAGACAATATCCTTAAGATCTTGAGCAAACGAACTTCGGACCAACTCCATGAATTCAACGCTCGGTCTCAACTTAGCTAAGGCATCTACCGCTCTGTTGGTTTTGTGAAATATGTGGAAGATATTGAATCATTCAAAACCCTGAATCAATCTTTGGATACGTCTCCAAACCCCGATGGCCTTCAAGGGACCTCCCTAACTTTGCCATTAATGAAAGAAACAATAGCCTTTAAGTCTGTACCAACACTAACATGCCGGATATTGTGACTAGTAGCAAGCTTTAAACCAAATTCCAACCCTTGTAATTCATGCATTGTAATGGACATAGGCGCGCCTCAAGCTACCAGCCACTGCAGAGATAGGATCACCAACAGAATCTCTCAGGATAGCAACAAAACCAGCATTAAATTGATTTAACCACTACAACAGATCACTTCTTTTACGACGAACTTCTTAAGCGTCGCAAATGAATAATACTAGCGACGCATACCGACGTCGCAATAGACGGAAGGTAGCAGAGAATGTGTTTATCATTTGCGACGTTTATTAGCGTCGCGAATAGTACAACTTTAAATTTAAAATAAAAATAAATATCGTAATTATTATTTACGACGCTAAGTACTGTCGCAAATAATATTTGAAGTATTAGCTACGTTTATTTACGTCGCAAATAATCAAATATCATTTGCGACGTAAGTTTCCGTCGTAGATAACCTAATATTGGCGACGGTTACATACGCTGCAAGTAATCTCTTATTTGCGACGCTTAGTACTGTCGCAAATAATATTTGAATTATTAGCTACGTTTATTTGCGTCGCAAATAATCAAATATCATTTGCGACGCAAGTTTCCGTCGTAGATAACCTAATATTGGCGACGGTTACATACGCTGCAAGTAATCTCTTATTTGCGACGCTTAGTACTGTCGCAAATAATCTCTTGCAGTATTAGCGACGTTTATTGACGTCGCAAATAATCAAATATCATTTGCAACTCTGGTATCTGTCTCAAATAATGACCATCTAGTCTTAAAACTGGTGTTTCGAACGAAATTTGTTTTTGTTGAAAAATAAAACCAATATTTTTCTTATTTGGTTACAACTATTAGTTGTGATCAATATATACTAGAGTCATGCACTACTATATATCAGGCGTTCGACATCAAATTTCGACGATGGGTAGGTGATCCCGTTACCTTGCAGTAGAGCACTTTGGCACATGCCATGGCACGGTGCTGGGCACTTTGACACATTGATTGCCACTGTGATGGCACATTGGCATGTATATGTGGCAATGTACAAGGTTTTAGCACATGTCATGTCACATTGCTTGGCACATTGCTTGGCACATTGATGACACATTGCTTGGCACATTGATGACAATATGCAAGGGTACTTTGGCATAGGCCATGGCATGGTGCACTTTGATACATTGATTGGCACTATGATGACACATTGGCATCTATATGTGGCAATGTACAAGGTTTTAGCACATGTCATGTGACGTTGTTGGGCACTTTGGCACGTTGCTTGGCACAGGCCATGGCATAGTACTTTGCAGTTTGGCATTGTGATGGGCACATAATTGGCACATTATTGGCATTGTGCAATGGCACTTTGGCACATGCCATGGCACGGTACTGTGCACTTTGGCATTGTGATGGGCACATAATTAGCACGTTGTTGGCAGTGTGCAAGGGCACTTTGGCACATGCCATGGCACGGTACTGGGCACTTTAACACGTTGATTGGCAGTGAGACATGTCACATTGGCATGTGTTATGTGGCAGTGTGCAAGGTTACTTTAGCACATGTCATGGCACGGTGTTGGGCACTTTAACACGTTGCTTGGCACTATGATGGCACGTTGTTGGCAGTGTGCAAGGGCACATTGGCTCGGGTCTGTTAAATATTTTCATAATTTTTAGCGTTACATATTTGTTATTGTACGAACGGGGGTTGAGGGCGCGAAGCCTCCTCGCGGGGTTAAATTATTGGCACGATGCTGTGCACGTTTGTCGGGTATTTCGATTCTTATTTTTTTAATATTAAAATTTTAAAATGTAACAAAGAATAATAATATTTTTTAATATTAAATTTTTTGTTGATCGAAATTTTGTGGGTATTTGGGTCCATTAATTTGTACAAGGGGTGAGCGAAAGGTTTTAGTGACATTATAATTTTATATAATGATGATCATCTCCATAGAGATGATTCGACTATGTGAGGATGATCTCATCTCCATATAGATCATATTCGATCATATAATACTTAGCGCATTTTAAAACTTTTAACATAATTTTTAATAGGACCAAAATATGTACATCATCCTCACAAAATTCAACCCTTAGATCACTTTCATATGGGACCTATATGAAGTGTATCAATAACATGATAGGATTAAAAGTTCTATTAGGTTAATTATTGAACAAATTATACCCAACATTACTTATTTGTCAAAGGCATAACTAATTTGGGTGGTAATATCCACACTCAAAATAAAAAGATGGCACCCAACTAAAGCACCCAACTAATTTGGGTGGTAATATCGGCACCCAAAACCCTGGCGCGTCAAAACCCGCCCTCTTCTTTAACCTAATTTTTTTTGGATGAACCAAAAGGCACCCCACGGCTCCACCCTTTACTGTCCCTCTTTCTCTCTCACTCTCTCTTTCTCCCTCACTCTCTCTTTCTCCATGACCGTTCTGCAACTTCAAATAAATTAGGGTACTTAATTTTTTCTTTTCTTTTCTTTTTCTCCATCATTCAACCGTCACCGAGATCTTCTACACCATCACAATCCGACAGGAAGGTATGAAGCACTCCCCCCTCTCTCTTTCTCTCTCGATCTCACTCTCGATCTATCTCTGTTCTCTACTTTGTGGGTTAAATATTACCTACACAAAACTTTGAACTCTTTTACTCTCTTTTAGGTTAACCGTTCGAAGAATTTATCTTCATCCCGTCGAGCTCGAGTAGGAACAGCCGAGCAGCACTAGCTTTCTCCCCTTCAACCCTTCTTGTTTTCAGGTAATTTCTCTTTCAAAATACCATTTTGATCCCTCTTCCTCACTTTGAGATTTCACGCAAGGCTGCAAGAGGATGAAATCTTTTTTTTTTTAAAGAATGAAATCGTTTTTGAGAATGAAGGTTTTGAGTTCTAAATTTCTAAATGCTTGGTTCTTTAATGGGATTACTGATTAGATATACTATTTTATTGTTTGTTTTTTTTCAATTTCAAACCTCTTTTAAAAAAAATTCAAAAATTTTGGATTTATTCATTATTTGTTAGGATTTAAGTCTCGTAATGATGCAATCTGAAATATATACTCTGACTCATTGGTCCTTGTTTATAGATTATGATTTAAATTTTGGTGTTTGGGTTTTCAAGTTCGTTTTAGATTTTAGTTCCTAAAGCTAGACTCTAGAGAAATTCCTAAATCTGAATTTTTTAGGTCTTTATGAGTAATCTGAAATTTTTAGGGCTTTATGAGTAATTTAAAATTTTTAGATTATGATTTAACTTACTGTGTTTAGATTTTCAGTTTGGTTGTAGGTTTTAGTTTCTAGATCTGGAGAAATTCTTAAATCTGAATTTTTTTAAGGCTTTATAAGTAATCTGAAATTTTTAGATTATGATTTAAATTATGATGTTTAGATTTTCAGTTTGGTTTTAGGTTTTAGTTTCTAAATCTAGAGAAATTTTTTAAGTTTCTTTTCCTATTTTACTGATTCTCCCTTCTTTGTTCAACTTACATATTCTCTAGTTCTTAAAAGTTACAAAGTTAGTTTGGACGTTAAATTTGATTAGTTTTACCAAGTGCTAGTAATAGTCAGATTATATGCCCACAATTATAAGACCACGTACGTCTTTGATTTTTGATTGATAAAATCCTACTAATACTGTACTTTTCTGATGTTACAGCTTATCGGAAGCTTGCTAGGAGCTATCATCCGGATGTGAACAAGTGAGTTGAATTGCTATATAATGTCTTGCTACCTAATTTGTGGTCATTCTGCCTTGGTTGTCAGGTACTCCTGTTTATCAACACTAGAGGTCATAGCTGACAATCCGTTTTGATAGCATATTGTGTACAATCTTTTGGTATGCTAAAAGGAGATCCTTGGGGTAGCTATAGGACATCACTTTAAGGCAGATGGGTCATAATATGGAACTCCAGGAGAAAGTGATGCAACACGAATAAACAAAATTAGAGAACCAATTTGGCCTATTTTATTTTCTTACTTGAATGATTAGTGGATAAGTTTCGAGGAAAGAAGAACCTCCCTATGGCATCACTCCTAGGATCGTAAAATTTTGGGTCATATCTCTTGCATTTAAGAATTACATTTGTCTGCCTCCACAATTGATTTTGATCTGTTGTAATCTTATTGAAATTCGATAACTAGCCACTATTTGACATTAATGTCGCATTTCTTTTCATTGCTATTTTATACTGAATTTAAGTATCAATGTATCCATACTTAAGTTGGTTTTGGTCCCAGGGGTATCTAAGGGCATGTCCTTTAAGTTCTGCTACAATTCAGAGGTCACCTTGAAGCCTGAAATAGGTGACTCAACACTCTCTGCATAGTCAATGATGATATTTGTCTAGTTGAACTATAGTAGAAATATTTCAGGACCGTTGTATCGCTGAATTGGAGAAAGACCAACTGTTTAATTAATTAAGTTGGAGAGAATCATTTCGTGCACTCTCATTCTGTTGTTATATTGATTCAACCAATCAGTTAACACGTCCTTATCTGGTTAAACTGACTATCTGATGTTAACCTGAAGAGCATCTGCATGGCAAATAATGCATCTTGGTTGCATGTTTTATTCTGCCCGCTTAGCTGATTTGTCTGGAGTCATTCAACACCATATTTCAGTAATTTCTCTTTGGGGTTTTGAAATTATGATTAGGGTTTTTAGCTTTGAATTGCTAAATTTTAAAGAAGACTATTGTTCTTAGGATTATGTGTCCATCGTTCTCTCCATCTCTAAAAGAATACTTTCTCTCTCAGATTTCTGTGTCAACAAGGAAACTATCGGTGAAGCTAGCACAGGTACGGCTTCTTCTCAGGCCTTTTTTTTCATCTTTAATTTCGTTCAATTTCCCTTTTACATTTGATCTAGAGCTGCTTGCTTTTTGTATTTTTTTAAATCAGATCTTCTTTATGGTATGAATTTTTTACTTTTTCATGGCGCAATTTAACCGTGGATCTTCTTTATGATATGAATTTTTTACTTTTTCTTTTTCATTTTTTACGATCATTTTGAAATTGAGTTTATCTATACAAAGCCCTAGGTAAACATATGTGTAGGTGTTAGGGAACCATAGTATTATATTAAGTACGACATTTGATTTTGGGATCTGAGGTTATGCTTATAATTGATATATCCATCTAAACTTATTGAATGATATAGTTCAATGGCTTCAGATTTATGATATGTTGCTTGTTTTAGACCTGTTGGTATACCTATTTTGTTGTTGTTCAACTCAGCATTCATGTGCTTATAATTCCCCACCAATGTAAACTATTTTTTTTGGCTATGTTGTAGATTAATCGAGACTGCCAGGAGGCAGTTGACATTTGTGCTTTATCTTGGGCCAGATGGTAGTGAATTAATGGTATGTTCCCTATTTTATTTTTTTAGGAAGTATATTCCCTATTGATTCAAGTCCTTTATTTGATTTTGAAATCTTGTTATTTACATAACATGATAAGTTATACATGAGATTATAGGTGTGATCACCCACAACTTACATGCATTGGACATATTCTTCCCTATCAATTGCACCTCTATTTTTGCTAACTTCACACGTCGATGATTCAAGGGTTTATGATTTCTGATAGATAATCTCTTTATCTTGTAGATTATTACTATCTCTTTATCTATCATAAACACTTACATTCACTTAAACATACAGACACTCATAATGGAAAAATGAATTGAAATTGAATGCTAATGATGATCTATGTATCCCAAACTACAATAGGCTATAGCCCTTATATTGTGGTCACATATCCTGACATTCCTCTATCTAGGGCCATATCTTCTGTTAAACAACATATCTTTAGATCTTTTACATCCACCTGAATAGTACCTTTTCTCAGCATCTTTAGGACAGATGATCAAGTTGGTTATTGAATGTGGACATCTCCTATGCTGGTGCCATATTAAACAGATTTGGTTAAGGAGTATGTATATATTACAGGCATGGTAGAAAAGATTGTTAATTTGTACTTGTAACACTATATTGCCATGGTATATGAAATTTTGAAATAAAACCGACGAGACTAATTGTCAAATGAGGGAATAGTAACCCATTTAGGAAAGGCTTATGGCAGTTCAGATCTGTATTTGTTTAGTATAAATGGATATCTGAGATAGCATCAATAAAAATTAATAAGAAGCTCACATGCACATGCAGATGTTTTGTTTAAAATAGACCTGATCTGGTTTTATGTGTTAAAATTTGTGATGAGCATGCCTTTGCTAATTCTCAAATTGAACTATTTTTGTGCTGATGTATATGTTTTACTTTTGCATTAATGCATGATGAACTTGTCTGCATATGATATACACATGCATGAAGATTGAATTAGTTACAAATGTATGTGTGTTGTAACACAAACATGGTTCTAATATGTTTTTTTCTTTTTTTTTCTCCTTCTTTCTTTGCATGTGAAGCTCATTTTGGATGGGAACTTGAAGTTGTGAAGAAGAAACCTAGCTTTGTGGTCTTACAATTTTGTCGGGATGAACTTGAAAGTTGACAACTTCAAAGTATTTTTGAGGGGATGACTCATATATAGTTTGTTCAATCAAAACTTTAAAGTCCTCTGGATATATGTTGATAGATAGTTCAGTTTTTTTTAGTAAGGAGTGTTATTTTTTTTTTGAAAACTTTAGAGTTTAATGTTGACACTTTATATGTAGTTGTGATTGTGAAGTCTTTTTGTAAATGGAAGTTGAAATTCGAATGAATGAATCTGGATGTGGATGCGAATGGTTTGGTAAATTTAAATGAATATGGACGTTTGTGAATGGTTTATATGCAAACTGTGGACAGGTTAATGAAAAAGGCTATAAGCCTGGAAAACAAACCAAAAAGAGGCAGTTTGGAAAAATATTTTTTTAAAAAATATATACTCTTTAGCGACGCTTTCTACCGTAGCAAATAACGTACGCATTAGCGACGTTCAAGACAGTGGCTAATGAAGCAGTCATTAGCGACGTTTACAAACGTCGTTAATGATGCACTCATTAGCGACGCTTGCAAACGTCATTAATGATGCACTCATTAGCGACGCTTCCAAACGTCGTTAATGATGTCCAGAATAAAAATATTAAAAAAAGGAAAAAAATCATTTTTTTAGCGACGGAATTGTTCTTGCGACGAATGAAAATTATTGGCGACGCATAAAGCGTCGCAAATAATATCATTACTTGCGACGGTTCGGACCGTCGCAAAGTTTTATCAGCGACCCCATCATTTGCGACAGCTATGCGACGGAATTATAAACGTCGCAAATACTTATTTGCGACGCTTTAGTGATTATTTGCGACGCTTGGTAGCGTCGCAAAAAAGCAGTTCTGCTGTAGTGAACGCATCATCAGAGTTCACTATGACTTCGTTAGCTTCATAAAAAAAATCTCCACTTACAAGAGATAGGATACTTCAGCACAAACCCAACATCGATACGCTATTTATCGAAAAGAGAATGATTTCTGAGCGAATCTGGAATCCAAAGTTCTGGGCAGAAAATTTGATCCTCACATCTTCAATGATAAGATGGAGCACGGCAATTGGAATCGACCTAGGATTAGAGAAACACTGACTATTTCTCTCTGCCCAATAGGATTAATATAAGAATTGAAAGCAAGTTTCATGAGAATAACATGAGGCGATCTCCCAGAGAATTTGGAGATACACCATTGGATCTCCCTGTCCCAATCCAAGGAAATACCTTTAGAGTACTTCATAAGAGATAAAACACCACGCCAAATGGATTGAGAATATGGACAACTAAAAAACAGATGCCAAATTGCAAACGTTTGCCTTTTCTGTCTGAAAGCAGAAGAGACTCGAGATTATTTGCTACTTCATTGTCTCATCACCATGAAATTGTGGAATCAAGTATTCCCATACTTCGGGTGGAGCTGGTGTTTTCTAAAAAAATTAATACTATCACTAGTTTAATGTTGGTCCTCAAAAGGTTTCCCAAACACATCCAAATTGATATGGCAGTTTATCCTGGTGGCAACATTTTGGACGATATGGCTGGAAAGGAACCGAAGGGCGTTCGACAGAAAATCTAGAGATGAATATCAGTTGTCTATAAAGATCAAGACCTTAATTCACTTCTCGGTAGCCTTCTCATATTCAGACTTCAAGGTCCCTTTCGCCTGCTGTATTTTCGACTGGGATTCGCTATTTGTTTAAAGATGAACCTTCTTTTTATAGCTCCCAATTTGTGGGACTCTTTTTTATCTTTTTAGAATGTACCACTCATACTCTCCTGTAAATATTATTCTTTTATTCTTTTTATAATTTAGTTTCATTCTAAAAAAGCAGATGCCTATCATCTTCCACATTAGCACAACAAAGCACACAAATGATATCAATTTCCATGCCTCGCGTGCTACGTTTATATTTAGTTTTGAGACTTCGATTCAGGGTTGTACTACAGATTTTTAAAGAGTCCTTAGAAATCATGGTTGAATATCATAAAATTTGGTGAACTTTAAAATCTATACAATTGAATACCATGTATTTCTAAAGAGTCCTTAGAATCATGTTTGAATATCGTGAACTTTGGTGGATTTTTAAATATTCAATATCTTGATTCAATTCACCCCAAATATACAATCTAAAATTCTGTGTTATATTTTGAGTATTTTTAATATCTTAAGACACGTTTGATATTGGACTAAACTTTGGGTTGAGCCAACACAACAAAAAAGAATAGCTTTTTTGTTTTACATAATTGACTAGTAATTTTGTTGAAATTTAATCAAGTCTGCATAACCAATTAGTAGTTAGGTTGAATTAGTAAAATAAGTGGTATGAAATATCAATGGGTCAGGTTATATAGCCCCCTTATATAACCCCTCGTCTGTGGGGCCCACATGTAAAGCATCCATGAGCTAATTTTTTGAGAGGATGTTCTCCTACTATGTATTTTATCATATTAAAAAATCAGCTTGTTCTAGAGCTTCTAACCCCCTCAAATTAGCCCTTAAAAAATTTGCAAGTTTTAAACGTTTATTTTGACCGTTGATTTAAAACGGGTGGATTTGAGGCTAGAAGTTTTAGAACAGGCTCATTTCAGGTAATTATGTTCTACTCATCATGTGATCATTCACTTGTAAAATCAGCCCCTGGATGCATTACATGTGTGTCCCACAAGTGGGGGTTTATATAAGGGGCTATATAACCTCACCCAATATCAATTCCCTTAATTTATACGGGCTTTTAGCAAATTTCAAAGGGCCATGATAGATCAAGCCCAATTATTTGTCGATTTTGTAGTCCAGGTTTATATACCCAATAAGCCACTTTATAATTGTACTATGAGTCCCGATTTCACAAGCCCAATCTTATAATTTTTTTTTTGAGCCCTAGATCAATGATTGTTGGTTGTTCATGCCCTTAATACACAAAAGGTATGCAGATGAACGTTCAACGACTATTCACCTCCAGCTTAAAAAAAGTTTTAAGCTTGAACTTGTTAAATCGTTCTACTTGTACTATTATCTCTAGACAAATCATTTTGTAATGTCAATCTTTACAAACAATTATTGTGGGGCCGAATTAGTAAAAGTTTGGGCTTAATTATGAGTTCCCAATCTCAAATCCTTGTCTAAGACCTAAATTAAACGGGTGTTTACTAACAAGGGCAACCTGATCCCTTCCAAGCTCAGGTCTAGCCTCCCCAAGTTCCATCAACCCTAGTCTCAACTACTCTATAATAGGGGTGTCAACGGGTCGGTTCCAGATCCGGTCCCGTTTATAAGAAGCGATTCCGGATCCTTTCGGTTCCGGTTCCGGAACCTCAATTGGTGGTTTCGGATCCGGTACCGCTAGGATCCGCGGGTACACGCGGGTACCCGATACCCGTTTTAAATTATTGTTTTTTTATTTTTTTCACACAAAACCTATTTGTATTTTGTATTTTCGTATTTTATTCAATTATAAAATTAATTTTATTATAAAATTTATAAAATAATAGTCATTGGTTTCTTTTTTTAATTAAAAAAAATTAAAAAATTGTTATATAATAGTAAATTAAACTATAAAATTATAGAATTTATACGGAACCGGGTACCCGCGGGTACCCGTTGGGTGGATCCGAAATGGATCCGAAAAATTTCGGATCCAAAACGGGTAGATCCGAAATGGATCCGAAATTTATCGGATCCACAAAGTGAGGTCCCGGAACCGCAAAAAACGGTTCCGGTATCGGTTCGGTTCCGGATTTGTGGGTACCAATTGACACCCCTACTCTGTAAGTCTAACCCTAATTTATTAGCCCATAATTCCCCTTGTCGGATCTACTTGCATTTTGTGGTTCTTAATTCCCCCGAACCAAAAACCGACCCGTTGACATCCCTGACTCACACGTGGCGAAATCTTTTTGAAATTGGACGGTCAGGATTTAGTGATGATGGACAAAAGGCGAAAAAAAAGAAAAAAAGAAAAAAGAAAAAGATCTAAATTGGTGAAGCCGTCAGAGGAAATTCAGGATAATATATAAATGTCAGAGTGACAAATTGAGCAGCATAATTTTAGCACATGGTTTTTTTTGATTCCCTAAAGTTTCTGGATTTTCTCTCTCTAACTTTCTCTCTCCTTCCCGGAAATTTCTCAGAGTTCTTCTAAAGCTTCCTTCTCTATTTTCTATCTCGGGTTTGTAATTCTTTTGTACTAGAAAAATCTACTAAAAATTTCATGAAATCTTATTAATTGAAGTTTTTTGAATCTAGGGTTAGGGCTTTTTTTAGCTAAAATACTGAATTTAATTAGTAAGATTTTGTTTCAGATATTTGGGTTTTTTTTCCCTAGAGTTTGTCGTTTGGGGAAAAGTAGTGGAAAAAAAAAATGCAGAGGCAGACTAGATACATGGAGAGATCAAATAGTATGACGAGGGGAAAACGAGGGTTGGATTCAAACGAGTCTGAAGAAGGTCAGCCGGAAAAAAAGCGTCCTGCCCTAGCTAGGTATATTAAATCTATCTTTGTTTTAGTTTTCTCTTTCTCTCTAGTTGTGTTCTGTTGCTCCATGATAGGGTTTGTTGTTAATTGTTATTTAGAGTTTCAGTGATTGTGGTCTTCTATAACTCTCCCTCTCTCTCTTTCTCTCTCAAATATATATAATTTTGTTGTTTAGAATTGAAAATTTTGTTCTTTAAGATTGATGAGTAATAAATACTCTAAGAAGCTATATTCTATTATTTTGTCCAGCTCTATATGTGTTGAATTTTAGCTAGTACTATTGATGCATACAGTAAGTCCATCATATATGAGGATGTTGCTATGAATGAGATGTTAAACCAGCAAAGCAAATAAGAAATGTGTACTTTTCCAATGAACTTAAATCCCTGTAGGAGATAAATTAAACTGAACATTGTGATGGTTTGGTACGTACAAAGTAGCTCAATGAGACGAAAATAATGTGGCGGGTTACGGAAATTGATGATTACGATATTTTGTGCGCCATAAAATAAAAAATTAAATCAGGTAAGGACCAAGGATAATAGCAGACTAAAGTTTAATGCATAAAATTATAGGTAAAAGGGTAGGTGATAAGTTTTTCCAATGCTAGATAAGAAGATGGTGCTTGCAGCCTATGTTGGATTGTAATCAACCTTGAAGAGTTTATCAAAACTCGGTAAGGCAAGCACGGGTGCTGTTGTCAATTTCACTTTCAAGAGGATGAAGCTTTGCTCAGCTGCATCAGTCCATTCAAATTTTGGTTTTCTATAGACAATCCTTGAGTGGGGAAACAATAGTGCTGAAACTGCAAATAAAGTGCCTGTAGAAAGTAGCAAGTCCTTGCCACACATCATGAAGAATCAGGCGTTGGCCAGTCAGAAATCGACTAAGATTTTGCCTCATTTACATGAATTCCAGTTGCAAAAACAACATAATCCAAGAAAAGAAGCTGAGACGTCTTAACTGAAACTTCTTGAGGTTAATGTATCAGAGTAGTGGTCCGAAGAGCATAAAAAACCTTATGGAGATGGGACGAGTTATCAGTTGTGCTGCACTTGTAGATAACTATATCCTCGGAGAAGACAACCACAGACTCGTCTATAAACGGTTGTAATACTTGATTCATCAGATGCATAAAATATCTGAGGGCGTTAGAAAGCCCAAATGGCATGATAAGCTTTTTATACAAGACGTCTCTAGCTTTAAAGGGCGTCTTCCATTCATCTCGCTTGGGTGGAGGTAAATCTGATAGTACCTGCTTTTAAGATCAGTTTTTGGGAAGACAACAGATCTTGTTAGCATGTCAAGCATATTATCTGGATGAGGAATGGAAAAATGATGCCTGATGGGAACTTATTAACCAGACGGCTGTCGATGCACGTATACAAGCCCCATCTCTCTTGGGAACAACTAGAGCAAGAATGGCACATGGGCTCATACTAGTATGGGCTCATACTTGTTCTCCGAGAATAGCATGTTCTTAGTGCTCATTCTTAATGTGGAAGATTGGGTAGGTTGGTGCTATGGAGTCAGGGACTAAGTCGATATGGTGTTGTATGTCTTGCATTGGAGGTAAAGAGGTAGGTCTATCAGATGGTAGGACTTAAGAGGCAGGCACATTGCAGGGAATAGTAGAAGTACTTGTAGAAGCCTCTTTCATAACTACTGCAAAAATCTGCACCCTGTTTCCTTACCATCCTCAAAAATGTTGGCTGAAACTAAACAAGCGCATTGTCCTTGGGAGGAGTGTGAGAGTTAGGTCGATAATAAGGAGCTATCATAATCTTCCCACAATCCTTCACAAAACTATGTATTAGCCTTGCACCTGTGAATAGCATCTACATCATACTGCCAAGGTTGTCCAAGCAACAACAGACGAGTTATCATCTGAACAAAGTTGCTCTCATTTTTGTAATTGCTAATAGAGAAGAGAACCCTACACTGAAAGGTTATGCGCTGGCGACAATCATCGTCCCATTTAGCAGGGGATAGGATTAGGCTGAGTACGTACTGCAATTTATCAACCATTCCCTTGGAAGCCGTATTTTCGCTGCTACCACTATCAATAATCAAATTACACAATTTTACTTTAACTGTGCAACTGGTGTGAAATAAATTGTCACGCTGAGGAATTTCAACATGTGGGGTGTACAATAAATTATGAATAACACAAGAAATGTACTCCCCAGCCTCATCACCATAAGTAGGTTCAGCATCTTCATCAAAATCACAGAAGGTGTCAGGATAGCCACGATTTTTGGTGGGGCTATAACATTCATGGGAGTGATGAACGGGTTTGCCCCACTTATAACATTTGTGGTTATGGAAGGACCAGATTGAGTGTTTTAGGAAGGAGGACTGTGACTGGACAGGTTGGTGCAGTTGGTGGAGGGTTTTTGGGTACAACTAGTCATGTTTTAGTGTATTCATTAAGCGCTATTTATTTTCCACCGTTACATGTACCTTCCTTTTTTGGGTTGCTGTCTTTCTGTTTTCCAGTTAATTATTTGTTTGTGAGGTCCTATTTATTAACATAGAAGTATTCCTTCCAGTGTAATTGTGGAAGCTCTCAAGGTGGATAGTCTACAAAAGCTCTGCTCATCCTTGGAGCCTATACTTCGTAGAGTTGTAAGACAAACTTATATAAGACCTTTATGTTTCTAATATATTTTATTATACGCTTGGGTGGTTCACTTGACTTGTTATATGTTTTCCTTTGCTCTAGCATGTCATATATGCTTTCCTGTTGTCTTATGAAATTTTCTATTTACATCCATATTTCCTTTTTCATATTTGTCTACCTAGTGTCTGACTGGAACTATTTGCACCCTGACATGAAGATTTAAGACTATGATTTGCTTTGAAGCTGAAATTTGTGTTATTCTTTCCAAAAGAAAAAGGGTTATTTTCTTAGTTTTATGCAGTCACTTACCATTTTGACCATCAGATGCCTTGAACTCATTCAAAATATCAATAATTGACTTGTTAACTTTTTTGAAGAATGTCGGGAGTTTACTAAAGGAATACAGTAGTATTTAACTCTATGTTGACAAGGCGTAGTGAGGCAAGGGTTGCCTTGTTGCCTTATAACCACCCAAACAAGGAGTTTTCCAATGTGTGCATTTTTTGCGCATTGGGTGCACCTTGATCATACCCATTCCAACATTCTGATCTGGTTGGAGAGAATCTCAGACTTCATATCTTGAGTTCACATTGAATTTTTTGTTATCTCAAGGCATAACCAGGTGAAGACTTGTTGCTTTAGGAGGAATGTGCATCTCATGGCAAAGGCATACATTACTGTCGATTGGGCAGGCTTTGTTACTAATAGGAGGGTTACCCATGTTTAATCAACTTGTGTTGGTGGAAACCTTGTCTTTAGGATAAACAAGAAATAGTCTCCAACTGTTAGATGAAATACAGAGGTAGAATTCGGGTTTAGGGATCATGGACATCGTGATTTATTGACTAAATATTATGTTAAATTGGGATCCAAAGTATGGGAACAGCCGGGCCTTACTTTAATCACAGGGATGGAAAATGCTATTCCTCACAATCTAGTTCAACATGACCATACTGAGCACATTGAAGCCTTGTCTGCTTGTTCACTGTATGCTGCTGCTTCAAAGTAGCTTGCTGGTGACCTAACTAGAGAAGTTTGCAAAGTGTATTCTAGTAGGCTCTTGGCCAAACCTGGCATAATATCTTTGCACCAGCGTGAGCACGGGCATTAAAATTAGTGGCGGGACCACTTTATTAGCAACATCATCTAGTTTTCTTCTAATTTTCTATTTATTTTGATGTTAATAATAAAACATTGCGATTGTGGATCTCATGGCCTACTTTTCATCTTTCCTTTCTTCTTCATCTTCTTCTAGTGCTAGTCTTTTATTTCATTTTGTCTATTCCTCTTTTAGTATTTTGTTTTTCTAATTCTCTTGTAACTAATTATTGTTATTGCTAAATAGGTTAGTGAAGAAGTTGAGCGTGCTCTTGCAAAGCTGGGCCCAACGAAGCTTAGTGGAAGGTGCGGATCTGCATGTTAATCTTTCCCATAATAAAATTATTCCAGTAGTCTATTTATCTTTCACTTTTCATGATTATATTTTTGTTTGTTGAGTGTTGAATAGGATAGTATGGCATTTTCTTTTATATCTCTTATTTGAACTCGAATTTGCCCTAGGGTTTTTATTTCTTTCTTCGCTGTCAGTTGCTTTTGTTGTTAAATGGGCTCACAGTAAAAAAAACCACCTAAAACATACAAGCGATCAAATTCATGTGAAATTTGGCTGCTGTTGTTTCTTGTTGTTAAGTGCCTCTTACCTTAGTGCAACTCCTGACGTGACAAACTGTTAATCTCCATAAGATGATTGATGAATAAGAAAAAGATAGGATCCAGTTCTGGTTCAATGAAATTCTGCATGTTAATGTGAATTCATGTATGAAATCTCACTCTGATCAAAACACAATCAAACACAAAGAAAGAAAATGTAAGTATTCTGTATTCTTCATCTGGTGAAGCTACCTACTGGTTCCATAATTGATTCCAGTTATTTCAAGTTATGCGTTATGGATCTGAGATTTGCTTCCCTGAGGACCCTAACCAGTTAGCATAGCAGGTCTTCTCCAAAACGACTTGAAGGGCCTGATGGAAGGAACTTGCAGCTCCAGTTCAGGTCTAGATTGTCCCTCCCCCTTTTTACTGGAGGGAAAGTAGAAGGAGAGCAAGGTGCCGCAATCCATGTTGTTTTGCTTGATTCAAATACAGGCCGCGTTGTAACATCTGGACCAGAGTCCTCGGCAAAATTGGATATTGTGGTACTTGAAGGAGATTTTAACAATGAAGATGATGATAACTGGACCCAAGAGGAATTTGAAAGCCACGTGGTGAAAGAGCGTGAAGGAAAGCGACCACTTCTGACTGGGGACTTGCAGGTGACACTAAAGGAAGGTGTAGGAACCCTAGGAGATCTCACATTTACTGACAACTCAAGCTGGATTCGGAGCAGGAAGTTCAGGCTGGGGCTAAAAGTTGCCTCAGGCTATTGTGAGGGATTTCGTATTCGTGAGGCAAAAACAGATGCCTTTACTGTGAAGGATCACAGAGGAGAATGTTGGTGGTTCTCATCTGCTGTTTCAATATTTGATTTCTTCTCATACGTGTCTGAGTGGTGATTGAATCTGCATTTACTCTCTTGTTCTTTTCAGTATACAAGAAACACTATCCACCAGCATTAAATGACGAGGTTTGGAGACTGGAGAAGATTGGTAAGGATGGATCATTCCACAAAAGGCTGAATAACGCGGGAATACACACAGTTGAAGATTTTCTCCGCCTTGTAGTTAGAGATCCACAAAGATTGCGAACTGTAAGTAAACGTAGAATTTGATTGTTTAGTAACAACTCCTTGATTTATAGTCAAGTCCCCGTTTTTTAACATTTAAATTAATATTATGGGTCTAATATTGATTTTGGGGCATCTTTTCTTCTATAAAAAAGGGTCCAAAATAAGATGTGTTGGGGGTTGGGGTTGCTCTGATCTGATATTTCTTTCTGATTGATGGTTGTAGATCCTTGGCAGTGGCATGTCAAATAAGATGTGGGAGATCCTCATAGAACATGCAAAGACTTGCGCCTTGAGTGGAAAGCTTTATGTTTTCTATGATGATGTCGCAAGGAATGTTGGTGTTGTTTTTAACAATATCTACGAGTTGAGTGGTCTTATCGCAGGTGGACAGTATTACCCAGCTGATTCTCTTTCTGATAGTCAGAAGGTCAGTGTTGTTTATCTTCTATTTTGTGTTTTGCAAGATTCCATGATTTAGCTGTTTTTCCCCATTGCTCAAAGTCCTGTCTTAAGTTGATACTGCATCACCATCTTCATTACACAAGTCATTTTCAACCAAGAATACTATTTGATCCTTAAGCGTTTTATCTTTTCAAAGAGCCATTTCCATATTGAAGCTAGAAGTCTAAACCTGATCTGTGAGCCTATAATTCCGTATGCCTTATCTATCTATCTATCTATCTATCTATATATATATATATGAAACATTGGGTTAACATAACCATCTCTCTTAGGTGTGGGTTAAAAAAACCGGCATTATAAATACCTGGCCCAATATATAAAAAAATAGATATTTCCACATTAAATAAAAGAAGTTTCTAAAACACTAAATACTTAAATTTTTTTTTTCTAAAAACTAATAAAATTAAAATTAATTTTTTATAAAAAGTGGCCGTTCATTGAACGGGCCACAAGACTAGTAAACACATATTTGATAAATGATATCCCACACATGACTATAAATAGGATTTTCCTCCTCATACACCGGTAAAAGTAAAGAACTGATGTTTATAATCTTTAAGTTCCAATAGCTATAAACTCAAGATCCAAGAAAGTAAGCAACCTTAAGCCCTTAGAAAGCTGATATGGTAATTCGTAAATGATGAAATGCTACCTTTTTTTTTTTTTTTTTTTCTTATTTCCAATCCTTTGGTTCTGTAAGAAAAAATAATATGCTCAAATCATTAGTAGACTTTTTATCTTAATGGAATTCACCGAACTCTTATAAGCTTTGCTTCAAAATGATAGTTGAAGGCTAAGGCCTAACAGAGATTTTTGGTGTTTGCAGATATATGTGGATACCTTGGTGAAAAAAGCATATGATAATTGGATGCATGTCATAGAGTATGATGGTAAGGCACTTTTGAGTTACAATCAGAACAAACAGTCGAGTGCTTCTCAATCAGAAGTTTCATTAAGCCGGCAAGATTATCATCCTGCCTCATTTGATCATCAGCAAAGGTCACTTATGTGCCTCCCTGTTCCAGTTCCTCAAGAGCAGCCTTTTGTAGCTTCGGGCATGACTGTTAGTGGTAAGCATTTTAGACCACTAATACCCATTTTATTTTGTAAGAATGCAATGTTACTAGGGAGAAAAGTGGTCATGTTGAATTTTGAGACAAAGACAGATAATTGTGAGATTTTAATCTCGGGAGTTAGTTAACCAATGTCTTCAGAAATGGACATTAGTTCTAAGTTTGCATCTTATGAAAGGATGATATCCTGTGCCTAAAACCATGCTGATTTAGTAAAACGAGCTTGAGCTTAGTCACTCTTAAGAGGGATCATTAATGAGAAACAGAAAATGTGGCATTAGCTCACATCTAGAACTCTAATTCTCTTTCGTTCCTCACTCTTAAATCTTCCAGTAACACGTAAACAAGTACACTGAAGTTTTGCCCACCGAAAATAAGAAAAGCCCACCAAAAAAAGTATAATACTATGAACTTCTCGTTTTAGACCTTGATGCGCTAACTTGGATTTGATGTGGATTTATATCTGCTGTTCAACTGCAGGGTATAATGAGAATATGGAGACCAGCTACTTGATGAATCCCCAACACCAAGTAAACCCCAATACCCATATACAGTTCGATGGCTCCATTCCCCCGCATAACCAGCTAATCAGTGCTTCACACCAAGCCCAAATGACAAGAAACGATAACAGAGACGGCTTGTCCTCGGTTCTACCACAATCAACCAGTTCATTGTTCCAGACCGTGGTCCCATCAGTCGAGCCATCAAATCTTACTTCTTACAATGATGAATTTTTATCGGAGGAAGAGATCCGAATGAGAAGTCATGAAATACTTGAGAATGAAGATATGCAGCATCTACTTCATTTATTCAGCATGGGCAATCACAATCCTGTTAACGCAACTGAAGATATGTACCCTTACTCATCAAGCATTCCCTTCCCATCATCGACAAACTATAGCTATAACGAGGATCGTAACCGTTCATCAGGTAAAGGGGTTGTAGGGTGGCTGAAGATAAAGGCGGCTTTGAGATGGGGTTTCTTTATTAGAAAACAAGCTGCCGAGAGGCGGGCACAGATTGTTGAGTTAGATGATTAGCAAATTTACTCTGCAGGTGCTGTGTGGTTTTTATTATTGTCAGCCCTGAGATGGGTTTTCAGTCATCCTGCTGAAATCTTCATCAATTGTCTAAAATGGTATTAGGAATGACTCAAGTTGGTTATAGATAGGCTGTCAGGGGGTCTCAGCTTTTGCTGCTGTTGGGACTTGGATGTAGTAGAAATATATATATATATATTTTATCAAATAGCAAGGATCTCTGCTTGTACAGTTTTTGCCTGTACAGTTAGTTTCTTATCTTCTATTTTTCATATCTTTTATTATTATTATTATTATTATTATTATTATTATTATTATTATTATTATTATTATTATTATCATCATCATCATCATCATCATCGAAAAGGAGGATCCAAAGCCAATCTCAACATTCTAGCTGGCAGCGGCAGCGGGGGCACAGTGATGCCAACGGTCAAAAATAAAGTTCAAAAATTTTAAAATCTCATAACCAAGAATCCAATGCTTTAAAGTTCAAAACACATCATCTTCCATCTGATCCCCATCCACTTTTCTTCTTTTCTCTTTCAGTAGGCGCCTTTAAATCCCTTTAATTAGAACAAAAAAGTCCTTCGATTTCTCTACACCATCATCTCTTCACACTCTCTCTCTCTCATTCTCCTCTTAAACATCCAGACAAAACAAAGTTCAGGTTTTGAATTTCAGTGCAGAGAAATGATAAAAGCCATTAAGAAGCTCAAAATCTGGTCCAAGAAAAAGAAGAGAAAGAAGAATCATCTCCTTCATCCCCCTCCCCCCCCTCCTCCTCCTCCTCACTGCTGTTTTTGCTCCACTATTCGCCCCTCGGCTCCGCCTTTACCTCCATGGCTCGATTACGAACAAACCCAGAATCCCATTTCGGTTTCTTCTACATTTCCAGTTTCTAGTTTTGATACTCCTACTACATCACAGCCTTTCATCTTCACAAATTGTTTCTGAGATTACTCCTCTATATTCTTCTTTACCTGTTGGTGTTACTACCCAACAATCTTATCAGCAATATATGGTTCCTAATCCTGCTTATGGTGTTCCAGTTGTGGTTAATACACAAAAATCAGAAAGATTTGTTGGAGTTTTCGGGTTTGTTGCAAGTTTCGGCACCCGTCTGATCCGTTGCTTTTGTCCTTGTTTTCGCTTTCGGGAACTAAACTGTTGATATATATATATAGGCATAATTCTTATGAAGCCTGGATTCAAAAAAGCCACAGTACTCTCACACTCTTTCTCCCTGTCTGATTCTATTACAGAAATATACAGTCAGTCAATCAATTGAAATGGGTATTCTGTAAAGATTCAATCTTTTCACATTTTCTCCCATAATCAGCACAAATTTGATCGGATCTGTATTGAGCAAGGAGATAACCTAATTCCATCCCTAGAACTATGAGGTTTAACATTGTCTATTTTGCTATATATATATACTGCATGGGCAGAGATGCAATCTTCATCCCAACTTCTCATTGTGTTTTTATCTGTGTTATCATGAAGTTCCCTTAGATTTCAATATTGGATCTGACATTAATGTTCTGTGTTTAGGAGGAATTTTTGTCAAATAGAACTTTTAATGGGATTTGAAGACCCAATATTCCACCAAATGTGTTTTTTTTTTTATAATTGTTCCTTCATTGGAAGAGAGAGGTGTTGGGTTTTTCAGTTTACAAGAAAAAGAGAAAAATGTTTAAGTTGAAAATGAGAACCCACACCCAACCCATCTAGTAAAATCGCCCATCCCCTTCAACCTTTTTGTAAAATTTGGGGTGCCCTTTAACTAGGCGAGCCCCCTCCTCTACCCAACAAATTAGTGTTTTATTTGGGGTGAAACACAAATACAAAGTCCCCCATTTGAACATTTTGAAGTTACCCCTTAACTGGTTGATCACCCGGAAGTAATAATAGGGTTGCCAAAAGCCAAACTGCATATTGGAGGGTCTTTGTCTAAAACTCTAAATCAAATATTAAAAGCACATGGGTGCTTGGCACCGCGATTGTACACTTCCTCCCAAACTTGAGCATGTAATATTTAGTAGTAGTATATAATATTTAGTAGTAAATAATATAGTTCTTTGCGCTTCTCACTAATCTTTCACCACTGATGCATAAAAAAGTGTTGGGGGATGATTTATTCAATCGTTCCTCGAAATTTCTCTAGAGTCAAAAGACTCAATGTTAGAAAAAAAAAAAAAAAAGTTAGAAATGGAGGTTCCTCAGACTTCAATACTATAAGATTTTCTCTTCTCTGCTTCGGAGCCAGACTAGATATACATGGAGAGATCGAACTCTGTGATGATGAAGAAACGAGGGTTGGATTCAAACGACTCTGAAGAAGGTGACTCAAACAAGAAGCGACCTGCTCTCGCTAGGTAAATCTTCTTTCTCTCTCTAGAATTTTGTTGTTTAGAATTGGAAATTTAAGATATTCTAGTTGGTCAAACTACTGTATAAAGATGTAGAAATTGGTAAGAATGTTATGGTGTGTAGAATTTTAGCTACTGTTACTCATGCATGGATAAAGTTATTAAACCAGCAAATATACTAAATTAAGAAATGGGTACTTTTTTTTCCAGTGAATTCTATGAATAATTGCTGTAGGTGATGAATTAATATATACAAAAGTAGCCCAATGACATTTAAGAGCTTAGAGATCTTGCTTGAAAAGACGATAAAAGGAATTTTTTTTTTGGATGGGTTAAAGGTATTGTAAGATTTTGTTCCTACAAGAGAAAATGGAAAGAAGCGAAATTAAATTCAAGGGAATTGATGATTATGAATTTTGATGCACAATTAAATAGAAAAAATTAAATCTGTAAAGATAATAGCAGACCTAAATTTGATGCATAACATTGTAGATGTTAATATAGGATGGATGATTAGCTGTTCTGATGAAATCAGGTGAGGATAATAATAGTAGAGTGTAGACTGAAATTTAACGCGCATAAAATTGTAGTTGTTAATAGGATAGATGATATAGTTGGTGTGTTTAGTGCATATACAGTCCAAGTTGGATTGCAAAGTAAAAGATATGGGCGATCCTTGAGTTCGTGGTCGCATATGATCTTGACCTTAATTAGCTATTTTCATTTCAACTGGACACTTTTGTACTTGGTAAAGATGAGCAATATGCGGTGGGAATAAGAGAGGGATCTTCCTTCCTAAAGACGGGTAAATTTTTTTGAAAATTAGATTTTGGTATAGAGTTTCTTTTTTATAGGAAAAACATTTCTATTTGTCAAATATATTTGAGCCCGGGGTAAAATCATAAATGTTGAACTTCCTGGTTCTGCCCCTGTGAGCAATCAATATCTAAAGATGTAAGAACATTCTAGAAAAGAATTTGACATTCATAACATAGGCTTATTGTTTTACTTTTTCTCGTTAGGAGCTGGTACAAATTGATGATGAAAATGAAAATACATATCATACATAAATAAAAAAAATAGTGTACAATTGGAGGCTTCTAAAGAATTAAAGGCATAAAATTACTAACTTATTAAAAATCAATGGTGGAATTATTTATTTTTGTTGTGAAATGCACCTTCCTTTTTCGTGTTGCACTTTTTTGTGTCTTCAATTTTTTTTTTTTTTTTTTTTTTTTTTGTGAGATCCTATTTATTGAGACAGTTATTCAATGCAGTGTAATTGTGGAATCTTTCAAGGTGGATAGTCTGCAACAACTCCGCTCATCCTTGGTCTCTATGATTCGTACAGAACTCCACTCATCCTTGGTCCCTATCATTCGTACAGTTGTAAGATCCACAAATTCATATGCTACATACCATTATGTTTGTAATAGATTTTACTACATATTCTGGGGGGTTCGATCGCTTGACTTGTTATATGCTTAATTTCCTTGTTTCTAGCACCTCTTGTTTGCTTCCTTTTACTACTGTGACATTTTTCTTTTGGTTACTTATTTATCTTCCTTTTTCATATTTGTCAACTTGGTGGTATCTGACGAATTAATTGCACCCTCACATGAGGAATTAAGACTATGATTTGCTTTGATATATATTAGCTGAAATCTGTTTTATTCTTTCCAAAAAAAAAGGGTCATTTCTTAGTTTTTTTTTTCTTTTTGGAGAAACAAAGAAATAAGAAATAGACTGCAAGTGCCAGATCAAGTGCAGAGATAGAATTCAGGTTTTATGTCTCATGGATTCCAAGACTTACTTTGACTGAGGATTATGCTAAAAGAATTTGGGGACCAAAGTTTCGAAACGTACCAACCTTTTACTTTAATAACAGTTCTGCAAATATTATTCAACAGAATCCAATCAAATATGTGTACAGAGACATTGAAGCAAAGTTTCGTTCATAGTTGTCTATTACAGTGTCATGATTTATCTTCATTTTTTAGTTTCCTTTTAACTAATTATTGGTATTGCAAAACAGGTTAGTGAAGAAGTTCAGCATGCTCTTTCGAAGCTGGGCCCAGGGCTTAGTGGAAGGTGCGAATCTGCGTATACTGCTTTTGTAGATTGCTCCCTGGGGCCATGAAGATCATGAGGATGATCTCCTCACCATGTAGATTGTCCTCACAATTCATATAGATCTACAACTTCCAACCTCCTAAAAAGACAGTTAAATTAATTGTAAAATGGATGGCTCTCAATAAAAAACTTAAATTTTCAACCAACATTTGCGGGGGGGTTAGATGTTTTAGAACAATATAATTTTTGGTGAGAATGATCTCCTCACTAAATCAGCTCCTGGATCATCTTGGGCTTTGTAGGCCCGAGGGAGCAGTGTACACTTTTCAATGTCCCTCTTTCATATATATCATTTATCTTTCACTTGTCATAATTATATTTTCTTATATTGATAGTTGAAATGCATAATATGGTGTGTTCTTTTATTTCTCTACTTTTAAGTGGAATTTTCCCAAGGGAATTTGTTTGCTTCTTTCTTGTCAACTACTTTTGATGTGAAATTCGGCAGCTGAATTTCGGCTTTTGTTGTTTCCTGTTGTAAATATGCTTCTTCGATCGCTTAGTGCAACTCCTGACGTAGGAAACTCTTCTCAATGTCTATAAATGATTGATGAGTAAGAAAAAGAAATGCATCAGTTATTCTTGGTTCTCTAAATGACATCTCTCATGTAATGTTAACAAACCTATTGATGTATCTGGCTTTTCGTTTGTCTACCTTGTAATGACACCGTAATTCAACAGAATTTGAAAATTCAAATTCTACAATTTAATTTATCTTATGCTTGGATGAAATATTGCTCTTAAAGACAAAGGATGTGCTGTTCTAAAATAAAGTTTAGGGTGTATTTGGTGATTTGAATTAGTTTTCTTAGGTAAACTCAACAAAATAGATTTCAAGAATTCTCAGACAATTCAAATTTTATGTTTGGTACACTAAGTAGAAGTTAGAAAAAATCTTAAGGATGCTTGTGAAGAACTTCTACTAACAAAAGTAGTGAATCTAGTGATGACAGTGAAAAAATGGAGGTTGATGGGCGTACACTTACACAATGTGAGGCATAAGCCTCACAGACCCATGGAAGGCTTAAGCCTTGCCTGCCCATTCTCAGGCCTCGCCTTCAGGCATACGCCTTCCACGCCTCTGATTGTTTCAGACTGTTTTTGGTCCTTCTCACTTTAAAGTCGGCCCCGATATATAATCAACAAATATGTGGGAAAGGAGGATCCCTAGCTATGGATGATGGAGTCATAATGTCGTCCTTCTCCCTCTTCGCCTTCTATTTTTCTTCTTTCCTCTCTTTCTCTTTACACTCTTTTTACTGTGTTTAGTATTTACCTGCACTTTAACTTGGAAATTTATCTGAAAATGGGTCAGTATTCTTGCATCCTCTGGAGTGCAATTAAATGTTAGGAAGAATATGGAACACAACATACAACCAGTGAGACTGGAGAACTCTTCTTTCGTAATTTATCTTGTTAGTACCAGTCTTTGACATGTCTTTAGGTGTGGTTTGTTCAAATGAACAGTTCTTCATTTTGAAGCTTGTATCACGTTTTCTGTTTGCAATTTCTCTATCTTGGTTCAATGAAATTCTGCATGTTACAGAAAATTTATGTATGAATGTAAGAATACTGATCAAAACAACACACTCCAAAAAAAAAAGGTATGTACTCTTCATCTGGTCCTTAGCTTTAGATTTACTCATTGTTAATCTACCTACTGGTTCCATACCCATCAATTTCTAGTTATGCATTATGCATCTAAGTTGTGCTTCTCTAACTCGTTATTGGAGCAGGTCTTCTCCAAAACGAAATGAAGGGCCTGATGGAAGGAACTTGCAGCTGCACTTCAGTTCTAGGTTGTCCCTCCCCCTTTTTACCGATGGGAAAGTAGAAGGAGAGCAAGGTGCCGCAGTCTCCATTGTTTTGGTTGATCAAAATTCAGGCCTCATTGTAACATCTGGACCAGAGTCCTCAGCAAAATTGGATGTTGTGGTGCTTGAAGGGGATTTCAACAATGAAGACTGGACCCGAGAGAAATTTGAAAGCCATGTGGTAAAAGAGCGTAAAGGAAAGCGACCACTTCTTACTGGGGACTTGCAAGTGACACTAAAAGAAGGTGTAGGAACTCTAGGAGATCTCACATTTACTGATAACTCAAGCTGGATTCCGTGCAAGAAGTTCAGGCTGGGACTAACAGTTGCCTCGGGCGACTGTGAGAGCCTTTGTATTCGTGAGGCAAAAACGGATGCCTTCACTGTAAAGGATCGCAGAGGAGAATGTAGGTTTCAAACCTGCTGTTTCAACATTGATTTCTTCTCATGCATTGAATCTGCATTTACTTTCTTCTTCTTTTCAGTATACAAGAAACACTATCCACCAGCATTAAATGATGAGGTTTGGAGATTGGAGAAGATTGGCAAGGATGGGCCATTCCACAAGGGGCTGAATAAGGCTGGAATACGCACAGTTGAAGATTTTCTCCGCCTTGTAAATAGTGATTCAGAAATATTGCGAAATGTAAGATTGTTGAGTTAGTAGCTCCATCTAACGATCAAAATAGAAAAAAGAAAAAGTTAGTAACTCCATGTTTACACTGTGTTGCTCTGATGTTTCCTTTTGATTGATGGTTGTAGATCCTTGGCAGTAGCATGTCCAATAAAAAGTGGGACACTCTCATAAAACATGCAAAGACCTGCCTCTTGAGTGGAAAGCTTTATGTTTTCTATGCTGATGACACAAAGGTTGATGGCGTTGTTTTTAACAATAGCTACAAGCTGAGTGGTCTTATTGCAGGTGGGCAGTATTACCCTGCTGATTCTATTTCTGAAAGTCATCAGGTCAGTATTGTTTATCTTACTTTTAGTTTATGTTCTCTCTATGTCTTTTATTAGATTCCATGTGTTTTACTCCTGGGTAGCGTTTACCTGTTTTTGTCCATAGCTCAAAGTCCAAGCTTAAGTTACTACTGCATCATCACCTTCATCACAGACAATTTCAACCAAAATTTCTCTCCTTTTATCCTCCAGAGTGTTATCTTGTCAAAGTGCCATTCCCAAGTTGGAGCTTGAAGTCCAAACCTGATATCTGGGTCAATTATTGCGTAAGCCTTAGCTAATTCTTCATGCTGTGATCATATGTATGATATGTGATACCCCACACTTGACTGTAAATTGGTTTTTCCTGCTCCTTAACTGGTAAATGTAAAGAACCGGCGCTCATAATCTGTAAGTCCCATTAGCTATCCTGAAGCTCAAGAATTTTTGCTTGAATGCTTGCAAAACTGATATGATGACTCCCTAAGTTGTGTAATGCTCACAAAATGAGCATTTTTTTTGTTTTTCCAATCCATTGATTCTGCAGAGTAAGTAATAAACATACTCAAATCCTTATTTCGAATGTTAGACTTTTTTCCTTCGAAGAATACAGTTAACTCTTTTCAGCTGTGCTTCAAAATGATAAAGTATCAACCTGAAGGCTAATAGAGATTTTTGGTGTTTGCAGGTTTATGCGAATACACTAGTGCAAAAAGCATACGACAATTTGACGCACGTCATAGAGTATGATGGTAAGGAACTTATAAGTTTCGAGCAGAATAAACAGCCGAGTGCTTCTCTATCAGTGGTTCCATTAAGCCAACAAGATTGTCCTACCTCAATTGATCAGCAATGGTCACTTCCAAGCCTTCCTGTTCAAGTTCCTCCATTGCAGCCTTCAGTAGATTCAGGCTTGATTGTTGGTGGTAAGCATTTTAGACCACTAAAGACCATTTTGTATGAGTTCACTCATGCTAGGGAAAAAATGGTAATTATTGAAATTTGAGGCAGAAAGATAATTGTGGGATTTCATCCACAGGAATTAGTTTACTTTACCCTCGTCTTTAGAAATGGACAAATTTAGTGGTGTCAATGAGCCAAGCTATCTTAGATTCTTAGCTCAACTGTAGCCACAAGGCTGTGCCTAAGGCCATTCTAATTTAACTATATGAGCTTGAGTTTAGTCACTTGTAAGAGGGATCATTATTGACAACAGCATACGCAACATTGAAACTTGTAGAACAATAATGCTCTTTCCATTCTCACTCTTAATTTTCAGAAGTACACAATGAAGTTCTTGTTCTAGACCTTGATGCCCGAACTCAGATTTGATGTGGACTAATATCTGCTTTTCAACCGCAGGGTATAATGATGATTCATCAAATCTTAGTTTGTACAGTAACGGATTTTTAACTGAGGAAGAGACCCACATGAGAGATCATGAAATACTTGAGAGTGAATATATGCAGCATCTACATCCTACAGTTAGCATGGACAATCACAATTCTGTTAACCCAACTGAAGATGTGCTCCATTACTCATCATGTGTTCCCTTCCCATCGACAAACTATAGCTGGGACATGGAAGATCATAACCCCTTCCTGACAATAAACTATAACTGGCATGAGGAGGATCATAACCCCTTCCCGACAACAAACTATAGCTATAAGAAGGAGGTTCATGACCGTTCATCAGGCAAAGCCATCGTGGGGTGGCTGAAGCTTAAGGCAGCCCTGAGCTGGGGTATCTTTGTGAGGAGAAAACAGTCGGAGATCCGGGCCCAGCTTGTTCAGTTAGATGATTAGCAAATTACTCTGCAGGTGCTGTATGGTTTTATTGTCAACCCTTTCTGGATACACATAACCATTTAATAATCCTACTGAAATCTTCATCAACTCGTCCCTCTCTCTCTCTCTCTCTGCACACCCCATCAGCAATTTTTAACACTGCGCAACATCAAGAGACTTTGTAGTGGTGTCGGGGGGAATAGTTTCAACTTGGAAGGGTTGTTTACTGTCTGGATTTTCGCATAGCTCGTCCGTCTGGATGAAGGGGAAGGCAGTTGTGTTCAGTTTCACCAGTTATTATTAAGGTATGCCATATATTTTTGATTTCCTATGCTCTCTATGAGTGATATTTCAATACAAAATTAGTGTTTGTCTTTATGACATAGTCTTACTATTATACTTCCTTGTACAGAGTTGTAATTCAGGTTATACAAAACATGACTTAATTTACTAAGCAAGTTCATTTGAAGTGTTGTAATGAGACTTTAATTATATGTGAAATTGAAAGGAAGACTTTTAAAGAGACACAAGCAAGGGAACATTTTTCGAATCTCATGTAACTAAAATCCAATCCGTGTTAATGAAGTAACTGTCTAGCTAGTGTATTAACATTCTGGTCCTGCATGCCATGTACATATTGAATTCTTTTGCAGTGTTATGTTCTCGAGTTCTCATATATATTAGTCTGTTTGGATGGGAGATTCTAAAGTAGGGATTCAGTGGGGACCAGTGATTTTAGTTTCCCTGGTCTGTTGGCTGCCAAGAATCCCTGAAAACTTGTTTCCCAGGAAAACATGTTTTCCAGCAAATCCCTCACTAAAATTTGCAAGGATTCATGTTTCTAGGGATTCCTTTATGGTTGCCAAACAAACCAAGGAATTCATGTTTTTTAGAATTCATATTTTCAAAGACTCATTAATCCCTTAGAAGACATGAATTCTGCATCCAAACACACTAATAGTTCATTGATATTGTGGCCTTTAGCTAACGGTATTTGCAATGCCTTTTGGGCGGGAGGGGGGTTGGGGGAATATCAGTCCCTCTCATCTTGAAGTTGCAGCAGAATACTTGAGACCCGAGTGGGATCAGAACCAAAACTGTTTGTATGTAATAGTTTTTTGTTCCGGGTATATAGGCATTGTAGTTGCACTGGAACTGGACCTTTGAAGCAACTAATATGTTTTTTTTTTTTTTTTGTTTCTTACACATCTGAACCTGATTCGTATTAATCTGATTCGTGTTAATTTTCTTGTTTGAATACTTTTAACTCTTGATACAGTCCTACTTTTAAAGTGCATATTAGGCAAAAAAATTGAGATGAATTTCATCTGAATCAATGTACAATCCAGATGAGTTCACTTTAAAATTCCTTAGCTTGGAAATCCTACACAATTTAAAGTCAAATTACACGAATAAGATTCAGATTCATTGTCATTTACTGTTGGAATATAAGTAACCAAAGCGTGAGCGGGAGCACTGAGGTGGCCAATTAAAAAATGTCCCTAATTCTAGAATACATATAAGAAGATGATCTTCAAAGAGCATCAAATACGAGCGTTGATAAATAAATCAATGGTCTATCGGTATTTTGGTTCATATAAGATGATGATCTTCCTTCAGGTGCTTGGGATTAAAATGAAACGTTTTGAGCATTGATAAACAATCACAGTTATGAGAGAAACGAAATCTCCAGTAAATAAACAAAACATACATGTGTATCAATGGGAGGTCCAGGATTCGTTTGTCTGTTGGATTACATATAGAGTCCTTCTGGTACCCCTTCTTTCTTCTTGAACATCACCTTTTCTTTTGCCTTTTTGAAGTCGGGGTGTGTAACCTGAGAGTCACAGTAAAAATCAGAATCATATCAAGCTACGAACACAACTGATATTCAAGCAAACAGGACACCACATAAACTAAAGTCATGCAAATGGTGAAGTTTTATACTGAAAAATCATTTAAAGAATGAGAAAGTTCAGCCTCACCTTCATCCGACGCTCTCTTAAAGCGAGCAAGCCAGCTTCAGTACAGATTGCCTTGATATCAGCTCCAGAAAACTCATCTTTGGTCATTACAAACTCTTCTAAGTTGACATCATCTGCCAGCGTCATCCTTGATGTGTGTATCTGCATTTTGCAGTAGAAGTAATGCTTAGTAATACATAAATCGAGTATACTGGAGTCCAGGTTGAACGAAACTAATGTAAGAAGACTGTAAAACAAACATAGCAAAAGGCATATTGGTACCTGGAAAATGCGCCTCCTTGTTTTGATATCTGGAAGAGGAAATTCAATCTTCCTATCTATCCGTCCAGGCCTGAGCAAGGCAGGATCAAGGCTTTCAATTCTGTTTGTTGCAAGAATAACTTTGACATCTCCTCTCGAATCAAAACCGTCCAACTGGTTCAGCAGTTCCAACATGGTTCTTTGAATTTCACGTTCCCCTCCTGAATGCGCATCGTACCTGTGGATGACTTGGTAACTCAGAAATAATCCAGCAGCATTACATATAAAAAAGAAATATGATTCATGAACACACCTTTTTGTGCCAACTGCATCAATTTCATCGATGAAGACAATTGAAGGTGAAAGGTCATCAGCAACTCTGAAGAGTTCCCTCACCAACTTCGGACCATCTCCTAAGTATTTCTGAATCAATTCACTTCCAACAACACGCAGGAAAGTTGCTGATGTTGAGTTTGCAACTGCCTGAAATGAACAGAAGAAACTTAGATGCCCAGTACATGTTGAGACGGGAAATTTTTTTCCCAGATTTCAATAATCAAGTAACAAGAGTCACTTCAGAGCAAATGATGACACAAATGTGTGCACAGCCATAGAAAGGAATCAACTCATAAATGAAAGTCTCCACAGATACACAGCACAGAAATGTTCATAAAGGGTACATACTCTTTAATGGAAATGAGTGAGTTCAAATTAAAACTTTGCAGAATTCAGCTTTTTAATTGTTCTCCCTCTTATACGTGAGTGCCGTCCACTTTTCAAGTTTTTATTTATCTTCATCCACTAGTAATTATGTACAAGAGTAAATACAGCATGCAAAACACCCCAAAATTTGTTACCAAACTATGGAATTGAAGAAGAAATTTATGGAAAAAAAATTAACAATCAGGTAACCACCTTTTTATATGCCAAAAAGGTAAAGGGTCAACAATTAAAGAAACTTCTTGTATGACAAACAATGCACTTCAGAAAAAAAAGAGAAAGTGGTGAGTAGAGTGGGATTGAATAAGTTTCAATGGAAGTGATTTTACGTGAGGAAGAGTTCGTATCCCTTCTCTAATTTCAGATGAAGTAACTACTCATATACAAGAGATGGTCTTATCATGTTTAACCTTACATGAAACAGCTTTTCTTTTTATTAGTAAACCTAAATGAAACAAATGTCTCTGCTTAACTCTTGTGAGAAAGAAAAAAGAATTGCATTTGTACCAGCCCAATACTTCTCTTACTGCTTGTACTAACCCTAATGGACCTAATCAATACCAAAAACCCTAGATAGATGAAATTAATTCAATCAAGTAATCAACAACCTGATGATAAACTGAAAAGCACAAAAAGTTCATTACAAGTTCAAATAAAAAAAGACACGAAAAATGTGCACCTTGGCAAGCAATGTCTTTCCTGTCCCAGGCTCTCCATAGAGTATGACTCCCTTAGGAGGCTTAATCCCAATATCTTCATACAATTCAGGATGAGTAAGAGGAAGTTCCACTGCTTCTTTGATTTCCTGTATCTGGGCATCTAATCCACCTATGTCAGCATATGACTCCAACGGAGCCTTCTCAACCTTCATAACGGACACCATCGGATCAACTTCATCTTGAAGAAGACCAACTACTGATAGGACCTGCAGAGAGCACATGAGCAACATAAGCACTCCCAAAATTTTATTCTTACAAGTTTTCTCATAAAAAACAGTAACTATTTGAATAACAGTAAAGATAAGATAAACCATTAGATGGCCTATTAAATGAAGAATAATTTTGTAATCGGTATGATGAAAAATAACAGTATAAACAGAACTAGGCCAGTGTCTTTTCTCTAGCATAGCCAACTTGGATGGAGGATCACATCATGTAACCAGCCAGTGAGAACTTTTGACAAATATTTTCACAAGAATCCGAAAACAATAAACCCGTAGATAACAGGTATGTAAAAGAATATCATGATACACTCATACACATGATCATCTAACAAAGTTGTAATCGAAGTTTGAAATCTTGTTCTGACCAAATGTTTCAGTTATTTAATAAACAGACATTCTGCCAGATACATTTCAAATCATTATGAAACAATGCTGACACTATGCACTGACAAAAACCGAAGACATTTCGTTCAGGTAATCAGAAGAAAATCAGCAGTTATATTCCGTTATACCTTATAGATCCCAATGCAATAAAATAACCCGAAGCGAATCCTTCCCCCAAAGTGTCAACGCACTCAAAATAAAACCTGCGGCAAGAAGGCCAAACTCATGCTTGCCTCCAAACCATCCACATGCACAAACTCCACCACAGAAACTTATATCCAGTTCTAGTCTCAAGAAAGCTAAGGGTCCGAAGGAGCTTGGCTCCACTTTCAAGTTCAGACTCGTTCCGTAGACTGAACGAGAGGGCTTGAAGCGCCCTATATAGTAAGGGTTCCATACCTTTCAGTGGAGTAGTTAAGTTCAAAATTAAAAGTACTGTTCGTTCCTCTGATTCATAATCCCAAAACCCTTCGTCTTAGTTCTCATATATTTGAGTCCTACAGTCCGTTTCAGAAGATAGAAAAAAAAAAGATGCAAAACATCTTCTCCACAGCCAAAAGGCACCAAGTAATTAACGAACCATCCTCTACATCCCTACCCATTTGCCCGACAAAAGGACTTAAATTGATAGAAATCTCAGACAGGATGAACCCCAAAAACACCATCCACTTGATCAACCCATACCTAATTTATCAATTACCCAGATTTCAATGGCTTGCTAAGAGTAAAACTAATCTAAAACCACAGTTAGGAATGAAATCGGTAAATTTAAAAATAAACAAACAGACAAAGGAGCTCCAATAACTATCTAATTGCTAAATAAGGCAAAATTGCTATTTAGTTTCTAACCATTTAAATCTAATTCCTACCCTGCCACAAATATAGTCCACATTGACAACCATATTGGTCTTCCTGAGGTCTACAGTTGTCCACAGCTCTAGGTGGGAAGCAAACCCTAAGTGACCCTAATAAAAACCACTTTCTCTTTCCCTCTGAGCACCACCCAAATTTCCATTTTAATCACATTAAAAGCCATTAAAGAAAATCTCCAAAACACTATTCTAATCATAATCCAGAACTGATCAAAACCCAAACAAATTCAGAAATCCTAAATTCTAATCATCATAATAATTTAACAACAATAACACAAAAATGAGATGCATTTTACCTTATTGTGCATCAAAATAGCACACCCAGGTTCAAGCTGATCCTTATCAACAAACGAGAGTATACCAACATAATACTCCGGACCCACAGAAGATGAAACAATTGCATGATTTTCATCAATAAGTTCTTCAAGATTTCCAACACTCATAGGAGATCCTCTCAAATCATCAACTTTAGATCGATCTTCTTCGTTTTTATCTTCCTGGGGTTTCAATCTTTCCTGATTACTAACAAATTCTTCTTCCATGAGAAGGTAATCTTTGATCCGTTCAAGTTTTAAGAGCCTAAGTTTGCATTTAGTAAGAGGGGTTACCACCGGAAGCCTAGCTGCGGCTTCAGGACCCTTTTGCTTACGCTGTTTGCGACCGACACGGGTCGGAGGCGCCGAAGGTTCGAACTTCTTATCTTTCTTTTCTCCGTCTTGCTTCCGGTCGCCCGGCATACCTTGCTTGTTCAAACCCCCCGGAGTTCCCTGACCCATTCTGATTGATTTTCTAGAGAGAGAGAAGAAGAAGAAGAGGAAGAAAGGTTGAAGCTTGACTGATATAAAATGAGTGAGCAGTGAATTTGATTTTTAGCAGGTTTTTGGTTTTTGGAGACTTGACTGAGAAGCAAGGTAGGCCGATCTACTCGAAGTCCTTTGGTTGATTTGGGCACTGTTTGGGAGAAATCTTGTTGCTTATCCTGGATATTTCTGACCTAGGTTTTTCGTAAACTCTAAACCAGGTTAATTCAGACCCCAGTCAACTGTCAGAAACCATCAATTAAAGGACGGAAATACCCTCAAGGCAAGGTAGTGGGAATCCCTTAATTGGATTCAATAATCAAGGAATCCATAGGTTAAGGGGTGGAGGGAAAATACTGGGAGAGTAGGCCGGGTGAAACGTGGAAGATACTGAGATGATCAGATGGTCGCAACTAAAACACACAAATATCTAAACGGACCAATTTTGGGGCTATGTGCAATCATCTGATGATCATGAAGATGATCAGAAGATCGCACATAATTTTTTTTAGGGTTAATTTAGCTTACCCCCTTAGAATTAACGGTAATTTGAACATACCCCCTCAAAGATCTCGTATTTAACTTACCCCCTCAAACTCACGATTTTTGTCCTTTTGCCGTCTAAAGGTGCAAGTGCGTTTCGTACAATAAACTTTTGGACTAAAATACCCTTACACACATGTGATAAACTTAAGTATCTTTCTTTTACTTTCCAAAATGCCCTTTACACGTATTCACACTTTGTTTGTAAGGGAGATCCATTAATGGCGGATCAAAAAAGAAAGAGAGAAAGAGTATTACAGAAATAATAGGAAAATTGTAGTTAGTTCCAATAGAGATTCAGATATATATAGGAGAGAAGAAGAAAAAAAAGAGAAGGGTTTTATTTTATTAAAACCTCGTTTCAAATCGATCACAATCGATGTTCTTTAGTAATTGAATTAGCCATAATGTTGGGATTTTTTGGTTTACCTTCACAGTTTTCAGGTCGTGGATCTTAACAGAGCTCTGCTTCATGGGGTATGGGTTTTACAAGTCTTAAATTTGGGGCTGATTTATTTTTTGCCTAAAAAAATTACAAATCTGGTACCAACAAAAAAAATTGCAGATCTGGTTGAAACTTTATCTAATAATAGGGAATACGAAATATAAGTGAAGATGGATGGTGTCATAGAGATGTGGTGGCGAGAAAGTTTGACTGGTGGTGTTGGTAGTTCCATTTAAAGTTTGAATAGAGGATTAATGGAGGAAGGTTTTGATGATGGGTATCTTACTTATGGGATCTGCTGGAGTAAAGTTTAGGTTCTATTTGAATAGCTTTTCTCATATGATTCGAAATTCCTACAAAATCTATTCTTTTGATGCCATTACTGAAATACCCATTGGCACAAAAGCTTCTAAAGAAAAATCCAAAAAATTAGATGAGACTATGAAGAAGAAAGGTTATGGAATTTAATGGTTCTTCCTTTGCCACAATCCTTCACTCTTTTTTTCTTTCTTTCTCTCCAGTGATATTCTCTCTCTTTAGCTCTCTATAGGTTTTCTATCCCAAAAAAAAAGAGGCAGTCATGGCTGACGTTGTTGATTAAAAAAGATGAAGAAGAAGATCAAAGTTATGAGCTTAATCTCAACCATCATATATGAAGTTGTAATATAGACCGTAGGATTAATCCAAAGTGTATTAGGTTAAGGACCTTAAGTAATACACGTGTTATGTACATGATGGGTATTTTGGTCATGAATAGGACCGTGCGAGACGTGCGTACACGTTTAGATGGCAAAAGACCGAAAACCGTGAGTTTGAGGGGGTAAGTTAAATATGGGATCTTTGAGGGGGGTATGTTCTAATCATCATTAATATTAAGGGGGTAAGCTAAATTAACCCTTTTTTTTTACTTGTGCACCATTTGATGATCACAACGATCATCAGATGATCGCATTTTCTCTTGCGACGATCATATGATCGCCCCACTACCGATCTCGTGAGTAGTAAAAAGTTGCTTGGATCCCTGGATTACTGGATCCCACTATTAAAGTAAAAATCCCTGGATCCCTGGATAATTGGATTCCACGAAATTTTTTCTTACCACTCAATTCCATTACTGAACATCAGTGAGTTATCTCCTTGGAGCTCTCAAAAGATTGAATCTGTCTTTGATATAGGATCAGGAGACATGACATAATTTTGAGACTGTCTCGTGTGGTGTGGTACCCACATGGAGATGATCCAAAAACTGATTTTTGGGTGAAGATGATTTGCTCACCATGTATATAGATCATCGTCATTGGAAATAACAACACTCTAAAATTTCTAACCACATCAAGAGTTATTTGATTTATAAACTATCCATTTTATCGTAAAGTTTAAACTACCATTAGATGGGGTTAGAAGTTCAAAAAAGGGATGATTTTATCAGAGTAATGATCTAAATATGGTGAGGAGATCATCCTCACATTGTAAGATCATTTCATGCCTCCACATAGAACTGTGTCAAAATCATGTCTAAATAAGCATATCTATGCATACTATTTATGATGGTCAGTGTTAAATGTTGGCGATGGTTTGGTTAGGGCTTAGCCATGGTTAAGGGCTATCCACAAAATCTCCAAAATGGAATGGGATGTCCAGAGTTAAGTTACTAAAGCACGAAGCATGAGCGGGAATGAGAACGAGAACGGGAGAAGGAGTGTCAGAGTGACCAATTAAAAAATATCCTTAGTTTTAGAATGCCTTCAGAACGGGAGTGTCGGAGCGTAGTTTGGAGTGAGAGCGCAAGATTTTGGAGCATGAATGCCACCCCTATACCACTGGTCTGGTTACTAAGGTCCAAAGTCAAATATCTTAAAATAAACGAACAATCAAGGCATTTTTAAAATTTTTCTCATTTCTACTCTACCCCGGTGCCATTCCTACTCCCATTTTTATAGGACTAAAAAGCGTTTATAATGAGATTTTAGTGTTTATAACTAAGTAACCAAAGTGTGGAGGGGGAATGGGAGCGCCAAAGCAACTAATTAAAAATTATTCCTAATTCTGAAACGCCTCCAAAGCGGGAGCATCGAAGCATAGTTTAGAGTGGGAGTGCGAGGTTTCAAAGTCGTGATGTGTGTATTTAACATACCCTCATGATTTGCTCCATCCCAAAATAATATGCGTCCACTATAGACTAGACTGTACCTTTGTGTAGGTTTTCGATAGGTGTAGCTCAACCCCTTTTATTTAGACCCATGGCCCTTAGCTTAGAATTCCAATTGGAAGATTTTGGGCCTCAAATTATGAGACAAAGAGATTCGGATCATGAAAATTTTGAGAATTGAACTTAGGTCTATGCTATTAGTATTTTTGAGAATTGTGATTGTGTTCAGTCCTCCAAGATTTTTTGATAGTTTTATTTTCAAGATTGTTATTAGTTACAAAAACATAAATACCTTTATAATCTACAGTCATTCCCTTTTATTTCAATGACGTCTTTTATGTGTTACAAAGGTGGACTGGGGAATAAATTTTCAGCTTTATATGTTCCTGCGGGCTTGCTTCTCTAGTTAACTACGGTAGAGGGCCCAAAAATTCGACCAAAATTGTTGTTCCAAGTTCCAACTGAGGTTATAGCTACAATCCAAAACACATCCAAAACAAAAAAAAAATTAAATGTACTAGACCATTTCTGCTACCTCGATAGTTGGGAGAGCACTATCAAATCTAATTTCTAGGGCCCTCCAACATTTTCATTTTAAGAGCATCTCCAATGCAAACATGGTCTGTTTAAAAGTGGTGTGGCACGTAGGAAGTACATCCATTTTTTTCTTAAAACCGTCTCCAATGCAAATGTGCTCATCTAATGTGAAGATGATGTGGCAGGTAGTTGGGAAGACATCCTCTAATCCATCCTCTTGTTCTAGAGGTTCACCAAGAGGATGTCTTCTCATCCTAGTCAACAAATTCAGTTAAATATATTATTCTCTCTCCACTTTTTTTTATCAAATCTTGTTAAAGATTTTATTTTTTCTTTCCTTTTTTACAACTAAAAAAATAAATTATTTAATTAATTAAATGCCACATAGGCAAAACTAACAACCACACCACATTTGCATTGGAGATGCATTTTTTTTTCAACATAAATTGTGGAACTTTTTTCTCCACATAGGAAGCAAGTCTCAAGAGGATCTCTTGAAAGCCATGCCACATAGGAAGCAAAGCACATTTGCATTGGAGATGCTCTAATATCAGTATCTATACATGACACATAATATACGGCTACAAAGGTATATATTACAGTACCACAAACCAGAAAAATTGTCGAAATTTTTACCCGAAAAATTCTTGAATTTTTTCCTGTTCGAATTTTTTCGCATACTCGAAATTGTCATTTTGATTTCAAATTATCACTACTCAACAAGGTCATCATATTCAAATTCCATCAAACCAACCCTCAAAGAGCTAATAAGCTTGAGTATTCAAATTAGCTAGCTAGGTTTCATTACAAATTTCAAAGGAGAAAGTTCACATCCTATTACATTTCAACTGCTTAAGTAAAACCTAAAATATACTTGATCAAAGAGTACAAATTAAAAGCAAACTTCTAGCCCTAAATACAAACTATATATCCTGCTCCTTTTTATCTCGACAAACTATCTCTAAGAGGGAGTTGAAATTCTTGCTAGAACTCCCTTTAGGACCAACAGCATGTTTTGCAATTCCTCTAAGGGCACCAACCTTCTCTCTCATTTTCTCATTCGACAAGACCAAATCCAAACCCTCCATCGTTCCATCTTTCGAAAACACTCCATCTTTGATTCTAATCCCAATCCCCCATACATCCGATACCATTCGAGAATTGATCCTCTGATCACCAAAGAACGGGCGACAAATCATCGGTACCCCAGCCGTTATACTCTCCAACACCGAGTTCCATCCACAATGCGTGACAAACACTCCGACCGCGATGTGCCCCAGGACACGTTCTTGTGGGGCCCACGGGACGACTAATCCCCTCGCATTAGTCCTTTCAAGGAACCCATTGGGCAAATGAACTTTCATTTGGTCTTTGAGGGACCATAAAAATGGAACACCACTTTCTTCTAGTCCTTCTGCCAAGGCTACAAGTTCTTGAGGTGGTGGTGTAGTAACTGTGCCAAAACTAACATAAGCTACTGAGGTTGGTTTCTGACTATCCAACCAAGGGAAGCAACCATGAGCATCAAGATTAGATGGTGTTGGAGAAGTGAAAGTGAAAGGTCCTACAGTGAGACAGTTTTGGAACTTTGATTTTAGGTCATCAAGTATAGGTAAATCTAGTTCTTCAAAGGCGTTCATGGCGACAGCAGTGGCACGCGGCAGCATATGTCCCATCCGATGTAGCATTTGCGAGAATTCCGATTCCAAGTTTCCAAATATAATACCTTCTTGTAAATCCTTGATGCGTATAACAGATAACCCTGGAATGAAGTCGATAGGTTCTTCTTCACGTCCTGCAATTCCTGTGTTTCATTGTCAAATTGAAGAGTTAGAATTAACACCGCGCATATTGTTAGATGAATGTGATGCACTCTCCTTAGACCTGCATAATTATAGAGATACAAATCATAATTTGGGATCTACCCCACGTAGTGTATGGGATTTACTTCACTTTTTCTTTATTAATTCTTACACCTTGTTTACACTAGCCTTGAGGCCCACAGAGATATGACACGAGGCTGGTTTTTTTTTTTTTTTTTTTTTTTTTTTTTTGCGGAGAACATCTCTTCACTATCTAGATCATCTTCACAATAAATCACTTTTTTTCGAAAGATTTAAATTTGAATAAACTTTTAGGCCCTGCTTGGTATGTAGGGAAAATTTGCATAATGCAACAGCAATGGTAGTTCGCATGGATAAATATTCCCTGTTGCTTGGTAGAATTTTAAAAACAACAACAAATATTTGTATGTGCTTGGTTAGCTAATATTCACCATCTCACTTTTGAGGTGGGTGGAAATGATTTAATTAAATGGGAAATATTCACCATCTCATTTTTTTACCTAGCAACCGTGAATATCAATTTGACTGAGAATAACTACAGATGCAAATTTTCCCTGCACACCAAGCAGGGCCTTAATGTGGTGCACTTCAATGTCCTGGTAGGGGGTAAAATGGGTTTGGGTTAATTTGGCGGGTGCGTAGCATTATTACTCATCACATGTTGGTTTCAACACACAATCATTCGATGTTCAACATCTAAAAGAGCAATAATACACGACCCAAAATGATGGCTTAATTGATATGGTAGTTGAATGTAAAACATATTCAAAACAAAATCTTAATTTTCTACTCCATTTCAGCTACCGCATCAATTGGAACAGAATTTTGGGTCAAATTTTTGGGCCATTTAGCACTACTCCCATCTAAGAATAACGAGTAATGCTAGCTAGGGGAATCCATTGAGGATCCTTATAAGACATTCTAGTCTGTTGACTTATATAGAGATGATCCAATGGTTGATTTTTTACGAAGATGTTCTCTTTACATGTAGATCATCCTCACCAAAAACTAAAAACCTGTAAACCTTCTAATCCCTTGAAAATTACCATTAACGGTATAATAAATTGCTTTATTACCATTGAATTTCAACAACCTTTTGAGGTAATTAGAATTTTTAAGATGATACGATTAATGGTGAGTAAGATTTATATAACGAAGAAAACATATTTACAAAAAATCAACCTCTTTGTCATCTCTATATGGGCCCATAAATGAAATATGGCTCGTGAGGGACCTCAACGCGGTCCCCCTAGAGCCTAGCATTACTCTAGAATTAGTGAATAACACAAGGGCAACAGGATCATACTACATCTATAACAACTACTACATCAAAAGGCTATTAGCATGATCAATTTGTAATGGGCGCAAATTACTAAACGTGTGAAATTTGCAAAACATTATGGAATATGGCCTTTGCTGTAGCTACATCAAAGTTTTTTTTGCTATTAGGTTTAGCATTATGGGGTTTGTTAAGTTGGACCACCATGGTAGGTCAAATTTTTGAACCAGTCCAACAACAAAATCTGAAACAGTGGGGAAAGGATCAGAAAATTACCATCTGGTCCAAGAGGAATGGACTCACGAATCAAATCGGTGTAGTAATGAGTTGACAAGGAACAAGGTCCAGCTGTCCAAAGAGAGATCCACGGTACACCCAACTCCTCCGCCATATCACCAGCAAACGACAAAAAAGAGTCACTAATCACGCAACTAATCTTCTTCCCGTCCGGCCCCGCCAACACCGTATCAATACTCTGCTTAAAATTCCCACCCATAGATTTCAAAAATATTTCCATCTCTGCCATTGGATGTCCTGTAAACCCAACAGGCACACCGTCCTCCACATCATAAGCTTTCACATTACTGGGAATATTGAAAGCAGATTTGGGTCCAAAGAACCGGTTCAAAAAATTAGGTTTTGATGAGGATCCAAAGATGGAACTATTGGATTTTGATGTGGAGAAGAATGAGAAGGTAATGTTTGGAGCAGCAATTGCTAATCTACGCACTAGGTTTAGAAGAGGAATTGCATGAGTTCCATATGGGAATGCCAATACAGCTACATGATGGTGTTGGTTTTTTTTATCAGCGCCAGTACCCATGTTATTGGTTTCTACCATGTTTGATTTTCTAGAGAGATAAAGTGTTTGTTGAGAGAGAAAGATGAGAGAGAAAATGATGAAATGTTGAGAGTTTATAGAGAGAAGTAGGGGAAGGTGGTGGTTGGTGTAGGAGGGAAAGTAGAGAGAGAGAGAGTTACGAGGAAAGTGTGTTTAATGAATGGTTGTTGTTTAACGAAAGCTGCGAGTCTTTGAGAGTATGGTTGGACGATTCTGAAGGTGAAGTAAGATGATGTGTTATTGTAAGGACCGCTTATTTGTATCTGGCAATAGGACAACTGATTACGAGTACTTCGCTATTTTATTTATTTTTATTTTTTTTGACTGAGTACTTCGCTATTAACTTGTACACCGTGACTATTCGCAAATGTGAAAATTTACGGTTTTTATAGGTGCTAATTAAAATTCTATAAATTAGAAAAAAATAAATAAAAAATTTTAGATTATTTATTTTGTAAGCATATTGCAAATCCCACCAAATTTTTGTTATTAGATGCCTTCATCAATCATCTACAAACACATGATAAACCGTGAATTTTCGCATTTCCGAATATTCAAGGTGTACCAAGCAGGGCCTAAAGGTGAAAATAAGATTTTGTCCAACAGTCCCCACTCGTCAATTTTTTTTATCATTAGTGTTGTTTGAACTGACCAAGTTCCAAAAGTTGATTCTCATGCTTATGTGGCATGATCGGTCCCACTGCCATATAAATTAGAAATCCCTTCAAAATATTTTTTGTTGGAGAAAAGTAATGGGTGTGGGCCCTGCCATCGGTCCAAAAATCATTTTTGATTTGTTAATTTTCTAATCATATTAACCGTTTGATGATCTTTTTGGAATATTTAGATTTATTAACGAGAAAAATCCATACGATTTAACTTTGTGAAAGAATCATTTATTGTCCAATAAGAACAGGTAACGACGCTTTTTTTTAATATATTTTTATTTTTAAAACCTACGCTCCTCAGAGTCGGACCCAAAAATTTATATTGGTTGGGGCTAATATATATGAAGTCAAAATTTGTTCTTAGAAGAATCTATGTAAATTTTGGTCAAACTGAAAGAAGAGAATAATTTCGACCATGAATAAATCAAGACAATTGTTTACAAAATCAGCACAATTATATGTCAGTTCTGCATAACCGATAGTACAAAATTTATAAAATGGTAAGTAGGTTATATAAATCCAACAAATGATGCTCTTTGTGATTGTGTTGTTAGTTCTATATACTTGACAAGACAATTTTGTATTGTCGTCTCTATGCAACAAAAAATTGTTAGGTTAATCAAGTAAAAAGTTGTGCTAAATATTAGGTCCCAATAATTTAAAGAGAAAACAAATAAGTGTCGACTGAAGAAGGGATTGGTCTAGAATTTAGAAGAATCTATATAAAATTTTATTTTATTTTAACAAGTTTACCCACTTCTTTAAAGTAATTGGCACAAGCTATTTGAGTGGGGTAGTCCTAATGTAGACCCACTAATGAGTGGAATATTATATATAAAGAGTAATGACACTTTAACAAAGAGACTAACAAGATCGTTTTCCAAACCTTGTGAGGTCGACATGGATACGATCTAATGGCTGATTTTTAGGTGAGTGTGTTCTTCTCTCCATGTTGATTATCCTAAAAAAAATCAACCCATTTTGAAACTTTTATTTCCATAAAAAAATTGATTAGAAACTAACGATGAAGAAATCAGTTCTCTTTGAATAAACGACTGTTGATTTTAAATTAAATTTTGATAGAGTTACATGTTTTAGAATGATATTTTACTGACATTTGAGGGTATAAGAATGATTTCCTCATTTAAATTTATTCTAATTCGCCTCTAACCCTGTTAAATATTGAGTAATTTAAGATTTAAAATTTTAAAATGATGTGAATTTCAATGAAGACGATCTACATAATAAGCATTCTAATACTAGGCAATATAATCCCTCCTCAATAAATTTTGGACTACTTCTTATCTATAGACATCAAATCACAATTCATCAACAAATTAAGGGGATTCAAATTTTTGAAGAAGAAATAAAGTCGTTTACATCAATGCACCAACTAGTACAAGTCTTTTACACCACATATATCACCTACTACAAATGAAAGCTTAATTAGAACCTAGCTACAAATATCTCTAGTAAAGTACGAAAACGAAATTTTATTTCGAAAATATATGGTATTTACGTTTAGAGTCGTGCTACTTTATGTAATTTCATCATAGAATTTTGAAAGGCTTTTCCTAAATAATATTATAATAGATAGATAATAGATTTGATTGCATAAATTCCAAATATGTCAACCAGTAGCGTGGAGTAGCACGATTCTTTATATCTATGCCTTCTTATTATTTAAACCATTAGAAATCACCTCTAAGAGTGTGTTGAAATTCTTACTTGAGCTTCCGTTGGGACTAATAACATGCTTTGCAAGTCCTCTTAGGGCACCACATTTCTCTCTCAATTTCTTCCCTTTTCCACTGCAGAAGATCAAATCCAAACCCTCCATCATTCCATATTTTGTAAAGATCCTATCTTTCATTTCGATTCCAATCTCCCAGACCTCCGATATCATCCGACAGTTTATCATATGATCTCCAAACACCGGACGACCAATCATTGGTACCCCTGCGATTATACTTTCCAATACTGAATTCCACCCACAATGTGTCACAAACACTCCAATGGCTACGTGTTCAAGAACTTCTCGTTGTGGGGCCCACGGAACAACGAATCCCCTCCCACTAGTCCTTTCGAGGAACCCTTTGGGCAAATGTACCTTCAAATGGTCTTTGAGGGACCATAAAAATGGTGTACCAGTCTCCTCTAGTCCCTCAGCTAGGGCTACAAGCTCATGAGGTGGTGGTGAAGCAACTCTGCCAAAGCTAACATAAGCTACTGAGGTTGGTTTCTGACCATCCAACCAAGGAAGGCAGCCGTTGGCATCAAGTTCAGATGGTGATGATGATCTTGTAGAGGATAAAATTAAAGGCCCTACATTGAGAAACTTATTTGGTAACTTTGATTTTAGATCATCAAGTACAGGTAAATTTAGATCTTCAAATGAGTTAAGGATGATAGCGGTGGCACGTGGAAACATCTGACCCATCCGATGTAGCATACATGAGAAGCTTGATTCTAAATCTCCAACAACAATACCTTCTTGTAAGTCCTTGATGCGTATAGTAGATAACCCTGGAGTGAAATTGATGAGTTCTTCTTCGCGCCCTACAATACCTGTGTTTACAAGTTGATTGAGTTTATAGGATAAAATATACTTTTCTAATTCGTACAACTAATCAGTCAAATAATAGTCTGTTTGGCCAAGGGATTTTAGGGAGGAATTTTGTATGGATCAGGGATTTTGAGAAAAAATATAACATGATTTTTCCACCAAATCCCTGGTCCCCACAAAATTCCTCATCCAAATCCCTTGTCCAAATAGACTATAAGTTCTGCATGAATAATTTTACTACCTGAAGAATTAACACACACAACCACTATACTAGGGCAGGTGTGTTGGATGTAACTTTAATAAAAGTTAATTTTTAACCTTAACTAAGATTTATATATATATTGGCACTCCCAACTTTGGTCCAATGAGGTTGATCGTTGGAGAATTTCTCTAAAACCCAAAAATCAGTTGAATCTCTTTTTCTAAAAGTTTAGAGAGAAAGTAAGAAAATGAGAAAAAGAAGCAGGGAGAGGATGAGGTTTGATTAAACTGGAATTCCCACTAATAATTGTGGAGTCAAACTAAATTGACAATGTCTAATCCAATGAAGTCTGCCAAATAACATTTAGGGGGTGCCTTTAAAATTTCATTTGAATTATATGAACTGATGAACGTTTGAACTTTGAGGCAAACCCTTAATTATTTTTTTTGTTTTTAGCTTTATTTTTTTTATTTTTTTTATCTCATTCTGCTACATGTTGGGGAAAAGAAAAGGAAGTAGAACAGTTGCAGATAAATCTGATTATCTTTGTTAGTTGTTATATATTGCTTTTTCTCAAAAAAAAAAAAAATCCTATTGAGGCTTTAAGGAAATTAAATTTTCTAATAGTTTATTTGTCTTGGAAAACCTTCTCTTTGTTTCTAATTAATGTAGTGGGTTTAGAATCTTTAAAAACTCTTAGAAATCTACAAGGTCTAATTACTATTTATGATGACAAAAAATATGGAAGGTCAAATTTGACCCGGCTTATACCCTGCTGGGTTGCCTGGGTCACTGGTTGGACCGACCGGGTCAACCAGTTTGCAAAAAAAAAAATTTGATTTTTTTAAAAAATTATGGGTCAATGTTAGCCCAGCTCGGATTCGTTGCTGGTTCATGGGTTTACCGGTTCAATTGGCCGGTTCGGTCCTATTTTTAAAACATTACTTTTTACCGTAGCAACATATTCCACCTTATTTCTACACGACGTTTACACCTCTTTTTGGGGCTTGTATGATCCAATGTTTAAAAACTAGATTGGTAATTAAACTGGAGAAGTTAGTGGGTTGGGTCCTGGTTCAACCAGTGGGCTGACCAATGGGTTAAGTATAAAAGATTAAGTATAAACTATTAATACAATAACAATAATAAATAGATATTATTTCATGCAACACGATTGATATAAGTACCTATTTAAAACTCAACAGTTGTAGTTTTGGGAAATGCTAAAACTCTTAAATAACCATTAGTTGTATAGTAATTATAACAACATATTAATGCCAATTTAATGGTAGTTGAAATAGTAGGACATTTATAACTTTAGGGTACTGGGTTCAAAACCCAGCAAAAACTGGTTTATCGGTTCAACCGACTGAGTCGACCAGTTTACACTCAAAATAATGGTTTTGAGAAAAATACCGGGTCAATGTTGACCCGAACTCAACTCCTTACTAAAAATTTAGCTTTTTCTCTCAAAAAAACAAAAATACTTGATTCATCAAACCCAACTCCCACCCCCTAAAACTGGAGTTTTGCTAGAATAACACCAGAATTTAACACTAAATATTACATCTATTTTTTAAAAGTGGTACGAGGAGCAGAAATGGAATTAATACTTTTTCATGATTGGTTTTCCATCAATAAAATAAGCAGATGTAATCTTTGGTGTCCCTATAGTATTGCCCAAAAAACTGAGCAGTCTGGGCCCTGTCCTGTCTTACCATGTACATGTGGTGGTCTGCTACTGGTTCTTGACATGAGTACACACCAACGTACATGTAACTCTTTAACTACTAATTAAAATTTAAAAAAAGGAGTTGCACTATTTCCAGTATTTGGACCCACAAGGTGCTTGATTTTTTGCCCGACAGCTGTGGGATCAGCATTAATTCATGATGAAATAATTCAGCTGGCCATGTCTGCACGGCCATAAATCGGCCAATGATCAATCTAAGCATTTTTATTAGGGTCCTGGGCACACGTTCAAGTTAAAGTTGTATGATTTTTTTTTTCTAACTAGTTGAGGCTTTTAAATTAGACAGCAGATCATCTGTTACCATTTGCATGTGCCTTTTATGTGCCCACGTTAATTTAATTCGAATTAATAACTGATTATTTTATAAAATTATTTTTCTTACTATATAGATTATTTTCACAAAAAAATTAGTAATTTCTAAATTTTTGTAACTCTGATGTTAATCGAAAATAAACGATGATAATGAATAATTATTTTTCAATCAAGTTTTGATAGCTTTTGATGTCTTAGAATAAATTAATTTTTTGTGACAATGATCTATATGGCGAGGAGAAAAATCTTATGTACAAAAAATCAGCCTTACTGATTCGCCTCAATGTGAGCTCCACAAACTAAAATAAACGCGAGCACATGGAGAGCACATGCAAATGGGGACAGAGGATCTTCGTTATTCAAATTAGTTGTGTTTTGTAGATATAATATTTTCAATCACTTAACCGACGTCCATAAAAAATAAGCTCAATAAAAAACTTTAATTCTTTAAAAAATTATTTTAAGTATTAGTCATTTATTTACACTTTTAAATTTTAGATTAAGAGTTATTTGTGCTAGAGATCTTGGATTGAACTAATTTTTTAGATATGATTGAATTAGTTAAAATAATTAGCATACTTATAAAAATCACCCGTTTTGGACAACTCTGAAAAACTAAACATAACACTAACCGTTTAACCTTAATATGTGACCTTAGGGCACATTTTAACAAAATCATTTTTCTTAAGCTGTGTTTGACTGCAAAAAATATGTGTGTTAGGAGAAATATGATAGGAAGTGTATACCTTGGAAGGACAATAAAAATTATTTGATAAAATTACGTTGAAATAAACTAATTATTTGTCATGTTTTTAAGTGAATGAGCCTCATCCAATTCTGAGGAATTAAAATTACAAATAAATAACAGAAATTATGTTGCTTCTGCGAAACTATAATGCGTAGAAATCTAGCGCAATCAAACTTAGGGGATGTATTCAATCAAAAGTTTTAAAGATTTTGACAGATTCTTTTAGTGATGGATTCTTTAGGATATTAATAGAATCCAATGAATATTTGATGTTTCTTGAAAAAAATCCAAAGATTTTTATAGATTCATGTTTTGGAGTATAGTGGAATTTGCCAGACTTCTTTCATGAATTTTAAAATTTTTCATAGATTTTTTAGAGGATCAAAATACTCAGTTTGTTAACTATCAATGGTGGTAGGGGCGGCTTTGAGCACAAGTGCCCAAAGAGGTGTTTCTGGCCTCTTAGCTTTTAATTTCTTATAAGAATATTTTTTTACAAAATATAATAGAGTACTTTCTTAAAAAAAATAATGAGAGAAGGGACACACTTATTAAAAAGTAATTTTTTTTTAAAAAATAAGATAGAATTAATCAATTTTATAAAAATTTGGGTTTCAGTTTGATTATATATATGTGTGTGTGAAATTAACATAAAAATTTACCACCAAAGGTTCGTTACAATGTTCAGGTGGATGTGTACAAATTGTTAATAATATAAACAATACAAGTGGTGTCTTGAGTTCAATTTTGTGAAAATAAAAATTAATAAAAATTACTATATCAAGTTAACGATTTTTTAGGAGTCATGTTTGAATATCAGGAAAATTGGCAGACTTTAAGATCTATGCAATTGAATACCTTAGATTTTTAAAGAGTCTTTGTATATCATGTTTGAATATCATAGATTTTGATATATCGTGTTAATACCCCCAATGTTTAAAGAAAAGACGATAAATGTACCATTTTCTCCAAGATTTAAAGATTGACGAATAAAATCGGTGTAGAAATGAGTTGAGAGAGAAGAAGCATCGCCTCCCCAAAACGAGATCCAAGGTACTCCTCCCATCTCCTCCTCCGCCATCTCTCCGGCGAACCACAAGAAAGCGTCACTTATCACACAACTAGCGGGCCCCACACCCTCCACCACATCATCAATTGCTTTTCTAAAATTCTCAGCCATAGATTTAATGAACAAATCTATGATCTCCAATATTTGATCTGCTGGATTCCCTGAAGTAGTAGTTAATTTGTAATCCTCCGGTACACCGTCGTCGACGTCGTAAGCTTTTAGGTTACTGAGAAGAACATCGTTATTATAATAAGCTGCAGGTTTATTACTATTATTCGACGACAATAATGATGGTGATCCGAAGATAGAAGTGTTGGATTTTGCTGTGGAGAAGAATGAAAAGGTTACAGTTGGAGCGGCCATAGCTAATCTACGCACTGGGTTAAGGATAGCAGTGGCATGACTACCAAATGGGAAAGCCATTACAACGACATGGTGGAATTGGTTATTGTTCTTGCTCATCCTGAACTGCTCATCATGATGACTCATTATTATTTTGTCACCAGTAGTTATTTCTACCATGTTTTGCAGTAGCTATATATATATAGCTAGCTAGTAGAGAGTACGTTTATTATTGCAGGCATGAACTTAATTTATAGAGAGGTGTTTGGCGTGCATAGTGCAAACTTGAGAATGGTGGGTAATAATGTTTGTAAACGACCGTTATACTAGAGTAATAGTAAGAGGCGTGCGGTTACTGTACAGTTATATATAACTTCAGTTATAATGGTTTCATGGTTAAAACTGATTTTTATGTTAAACAAAAATATATTTAGTTAGGATCGAGGGACATGCTTAAATCAACATGTTATAGACACAGTCTATGTGAAGACCCATATAGAGATGATTTGATAGTGTGAAGACGATCTTCTCACTATGTAGATCTTCATATAAAACTTATAACCCCATCAAATGTTGATCTAAAATTAATTGTAAAAATAGACGGCTCATAAATCACATAATATTTGATGGGCTTAAAAGTCTTAAGATGATTTGATTTTAGGTGATAGTGATCTATATGGTACTTATATTAAAACTTTGACAAAAAATAATTATTTCAGGGACATCAAAAGTAAAAAAAACTCCAAAAAATCTCATTCTCTTAATTAATAATCTATATATAGATTATAGATATATATATATATATATTTTTTTTAATTAATAAAATAACAACCTTCATAACTGTTTAGTGATAAACAACGGTTACAATGATAAAACGTAACCACTACCGTTATAACAACCGTTTTTTAACAATGAAAGTGGTACTGGTAGGTATGAAGAAGAGGCGATGCAGCAGGGAAGGTGGTAGTACTAGAGTTGGTGAGCTAATTAATTAAACGTGTGTTATATAAATTGTCTATATTCGCTAGCTCTCAAAATATTGAGTGGCTACCAATACACGCGGGCCGCGGGTTTAAATGCATTCTAACTTGTGATGGACAATCATTTCTCATATGAGAAAATTTAATACAGTTCATATACCAGTAATAATAATAATTAATACAGCATAGTTCAAAACTAAAAGAAATCTACAAATCTACATTTTATTGGACGAAAATACCCTAAAGTAAATACACAAGCACCAACTAACTTTTTATTTTCTTTTTTTAAAATAAAAAATGACAGAAATTAGTTTTCATAAAATTTATATTTTTGGAAATCATTCATTGAGATCATCGAAATGAGATCAGTCAACAATACTTTTCTCTTAAAAAACATAAATTATATTATGAAACATGCAAAATCAAATTTGCATATATGAATTAAAATTTTTATTGAATTCAAATTGCGAATTACAAAATTGAAATTCTTATTGCAAATTCAAATTTGCAAATTTTTCAAGAACAAATTAATAGTGTTTGGTCTAGTTTTGAAGATCTCGATGAACGCTTTCAAGAAATATAAATTTTATCAAAATCTGATTTGTAGTTTAAAGTTATAACATTTTAAAATTTTAAAACAAAAAATAACAAAAAGACAATATAAAAAAAATAATAAATTGTTCCAAATAAACAACTTAAACTCAAAGGCAACCAAAATAAATCAGGTTTGTTCCCGATAAAATGGGGTTCGAGTATTGTATTCGAGATAAAGTGAAGGCTTGGGAAAAAATCTAAAAAAAATAGTTCCTACAAAAGCCGAAATCATGATCATGGGAAAAAAAACTTAAAAAGATATGGAGATCCAAAAAACTTATACATTTTGCCCTAACATTTTGATTGTACCCCCTCCGATAAGATTTGCGCCACAAAAATCGAGAGAAGAGGTTGCCGGATATTAGTTTTAAATGAAAAATCACTTTCAAATGTTAGATCTTATGAGAGAACTTTGTTTTCGACCATAGTTACCAGAAACTCTACCCCCCTTGCGTACTGCGTATCAGATTCTTGATGAGTATGAACCTCTTGGGTACTCTAGCGAACCAGTACTCTAAATTTGGTGTACTTAAATCTTTCACCTTGATTTTTCTAAAATTTAAAAGACAAAGTCTAAAAGTCTAAAAGATTACCTAATTTACTAGTTTTTATTTCTTGATGAGTATGAACCTCTTGGTTGTAGGTTTGTGTGTATATACACACACACACATATATATATATATATATATATATATTTGGGTTGTTGTTCTAAAATGAACAACAATCTAAAACTGCGTATCGAAGAGGTATAACCCTAACGTACCGTGTACGTACAAAGTAGCGTACCGCGTAGCTATACCACGTATTGGAACGAACTGTGTTCCAGGTAACATTGTTTTTAACCTCAAATTTGCAAGATTAATGGAAGTTCTGCAAACCAACTATTGTAGAGCTTCAACGAAGATCAAAATGGAGCCCTTTTGTCTTTCCCGCTAGAAATAAAGCTAAAGAGTTGTTCACACGTGCTTTGATGGGACGTTATTAAATGCATGCTAGTATTAGTCATCAGATGATCCTCGAATAATGTAATAAAAGATTAACTAAATATTTTGTATGTGAGGAGTGGTTAGTCATTTTGAATTTGTTTGGATGTTTAGGTCATTTCATAAAGGCATGTGAGAACACGTGTTGCTTTTACACGAAGAATAAATAGATCATCAAGAGAGGGGATCTGATTTTTCAAAAATGGTGGGGGGGGGGGATAAGTGATTTTTCGATTATGGAATGGGAGAAGTCTAAATAACCCATGCTTAGATCTAACTTTCAAAGTAAGGAATAGAGAGAGACCTTTAATTACATCAACCATTCTTATTGGTACCTTGAAATACTACGACTACTATTAATAACGAAAAATCAAGTCAGGACGTGGCAGCACCACCAACATTAGTACTGCAGTTACCAACCCCCAACCAACCCTAATAAAAAATTACGAAGACTTTTAAACACCACCCCGGCCAAGCAGTTTGATTATAATTTAT